>ML807544.1:30753-70213 GCA_009831015.1 Picea engelmannii
GCAAACTATGGAGGCATACAGGAATCACATTACAAAGTTGAACGAACTCCTAGCACCCCAACAGAAGTTAAAACACAAATGGAGAATAAGGTTACAAGTCATACGGAGAGTATTGCGTGAAACACTCAAGAAATCACAAAGTTGTACAATAAAAGCACACAGTTATGGACATATCTGTAGGAGGATGGAAAACAACTGGAGATAGAGAAGAAAGAAGAAGGGGTAAACACAACACTACAAGAATTGAAGAAAAAATAGAAGATGGTGACAATATTGGACATATTAAGGAGTGTGCAAGAACTGAAGAACTTGCAGGCAAAATTGAAGAGCATACAAGTAGAAAAGCAATAAAGGAAGGCACAGTTGGAGCCATTGCAAGAAAGCACAGAGAAAATGATGACATAGATTGATGAAGCTAAGGGTCAGGTCGAAAAGGTTGGATTGGAGAATGAAGAATTTTTTTAAGGATCCTATCACTACATATACTGTGGATACTGTTGCAGAAAAGAGTGCACATGTCAAATCTAAAGTTGAAGACATTTCAGATAGGTTTCAGGAGCTGGAGAAGTCATTGTAGGAGGAACACACTACTAGAGTGTCTAGGGATGAACCACGGGTGACTGTTGGGGGGATGTTGGCACAAGCCATTTTGGGGAACAACGCAACAATCAAGGAAGATAGTTAGAAAAGGCGTGTGTGCCAAATAACAAGGAAAAGCAGCGCGCGAAAGTAGGAAAGTCAAAGGAAGAAGGAAGTGGATCAACCACGCATAGGAAGTTAGAAAGTGGACAAACCTAAATCACCTAGGGTTAGTGGGTTAGGATTTTGTTCATTGTTGTAATGGGTTTTACCCAATTTTGTAGTATAAATATCTATTGTAAGATATGAGGAGATCTAGTTCGGAGAGTAGGAGTTCATGAGTTAGTTTTTGGTATGACTTTTGTTGAGAGTTGTGGAGATAATAGTGAGATGATCTATGAGTCTATTTTTTGAGAGAAATATATGAATTGTAAATGAGGGTAAGGTCACAAGTTGTGGAGCTTGGTGCGATCTTGTTAGCCTCATGCACTATTCTTACTTATGACTGCTTATGTAATGTGCGCAATGAAATAACATGATGAAGATGAATAAAACAGAGAATAATGCCAGATATTTATGGACGTAGCCCAGAGGGGGTGAACCAAGGTAAAACCTTGTGTCTTTGTGTGGAATGTTTTCTTTATTTCTGTTAATTATGTTGAATGAATGAATCTATAGTAGTAAAATGCAGCGCGCACTAGAACAGTTATGATATTTACTGCAAAATGAACTGAAATGAATGTGAATGATTACATAATGGTAGATCTGAATGTTAGGTTATGTTAGAATAATAGATCTAGTATATGTTGAAGTAAAAAGCATGTCTAACATCCCCACAGCAGCATCCCTTCCAAGGTTGTAGACATCTGGGTCATGCAGTGACATCTCGGTTGAGACTTCATTATGCACTATGTGCGCAGTGTTTCTTTCTGGTCTCCAGAAGGGTCGATGGTTTGTAGGGTTTTGTTGGAAACCTAAAGTAGAACTCGGGTCAACCCAAACATCCAAGAAGAGGAAAAAATCAATAGTACTTTAGAAGATTGAAATATCAAAGAGGCGAAAACATGTGTCAAGTCAAGTGCAAAAGATGTCTTCCCATTGGCCATGTGGCGGAAGAGTGTAGAACATGAAATGGAAATTTTCCTAAGGATAAACAAACTTTTAAACAACATTCTAAGTGATCTAATGCTTCAACTTCAACCAAGTATGTAGAAAATCAAGAAGATGATTATGTGTTGACAACAAATCAAGAGATTGAGTTTACATATTCAGTTGCCACAAACAAATTGATGAGAAAAGATTATGAAGATGATTGGATATTAGATATAGGGGCTACTCAACATATGAGCTACAAAAAAAATTACTTTTGGACATATCAGGATATGGAACTAAATCCAATTTACTTGGAAAATGACACAACTCATACACCTCAAGGAAAAGGATATGTCCGTTTTTCTCTTCCAGGAATTGGAAAAGTATTACTTTCCAATGTTTGGTGTGTTCCATCATTTAAAAATAAATCATTGTCTTTGGTGCTCATTAGACAAGGAGGCCATCAGATTATTATGGAAGATGGATGGATGAACATAGTCAAAAAAAAAATCAAAACAATCATGAATGGATATGAATATGGAAAACTTTTGAGGCTACAAGGCACAGTTATTCCTCAGAAACATGATTTTGCAGCATTCATGGATTTATCTCCTAGCTCCTTAATATTATGGAATTACAGATTAAGACGAGAAAATAGATGTTTGCAATTAATACATAGTGACATTTGTGGTCCGATGGAATACTCTTTTGGTGGATGCAAATACTTCATTGTTTTCATTGATGATTATATAAGGATGATTTGGGTATAGTTTATGAAGAACAAATCAGAAGCCTTTGACAAATTCATACAATTTCAACACTTAGTTGAAAATTCCACCAAAGAGAAGATTTCCACCTTAGAACAGATAATGGGGGAGAATTCACTTCACATGAATTCAATGAATTTTGTAGGAGAAATGGAATTAAAAGGTAGTTGACAAACTCTTATACTCCACAATGAAATGGAGTCACATAAAGAATGAACAAAACTCTAATGGGAATGGCAAGATCAATGTTGCATTTCAAGGGGTCAAGCACTCAATATTGGGCCTAAGTAGTTCATACAACAATGTATCTAAGAAATTGAACACCCATATCAGCCTTAGATGGAATTACTCCATATGAAGATTGGTATGGTACTAAGCCTTTAGTTAATCATCTTTGATATTTTGGATCCACTTGTTATGCCTTAGCTCCTAAGGAAAAAGGGACTAAGTTGGAAAATTGAAGTATGAAATGCATTCTTGTTGGCTATTCATATGAGAAGAAAGGATATAGGTTTCTATCCAATGGAAAATTCATTATTAGTTGGGATGTAGTCTTTGATGAGACATAAATTCAAATAGTTGGAGAGATTGATAATCTACTTGGTCATTTGGAGAAAATGGTAGCCCAAGAAAAGACAATTTATCAAGGAAACCCAAATTGGATTGAAAAAGACTTAGACCCCAACATGAATGTTCAAGAGTTGGATAAATCTTCTTCAAATGAAGAATGTTCAATCCAGGACAGATCAAATGAAGTAACTTCACCACAAGGAAAACACAGTAGACTGAAATGGTTCACTCAACTGCTTAAAGATGTTCATCCAGATGAACAAGACAAAACTGGAACTAGAAGTTCCACTTCATCTCAGTCACGTTTTTCCTTAGTAACTCGTGATTCTATTGAACAAAAAACTTTTGCAGAAGCAATGGAGCACAAATAATGGCAACAAGCCATGGTGGATGAGTATGATTCGGTAATTGAAAATGGAACATGGAAACTTGTTGATTGTCCAACCAATGTTAAACCCATCGATTGCAAATGGGTTTATCGAATCAAGTATAAAGATAATGGTGGAGTAGATAAATACAAAGCAAGACTTGTCACAAAAGGATTTGCTCAAAAAGAAGGAATTGACTATGAAAAATCATTTTCTCCAACAACAAAGTGGAACACCATTAGAATGCTGATAAATCTGGTTGCACAGTATGGTTGGACACTTCATCAATTGGATGTCAAAAGTTCCTTTCTTAATGGTGATTTGAAAGAACAAGTTTATATGAATCAACCCCCAAGTTTTGAAGTTGAAGGAAGGGAGCACAAAGTGTGCAAACTTATTAAAATCTTTATATGGTATGAAACAATCACCTAGAGCATGGCATGCCAAGATGGATGAATACCTTAAGCATGTTTGTTTTCATCGCAGTGAGTCAAATGACACTCTGTATTATAGGATGAAAGGTCAAAACTCGGTGATGATTGTTCTTTATGTTGATGACTTAATCATTACAGGGAATTATGAAGATCACATCAAGAAGGTAGAACACGAACTTTAAAAAGGATTCAAAATGATATATTTTGGGCCACTTCGATACTATCCTAGAGTGGAAGTTTCACAACAACATCATCAAATATTCATTAATCAAACCAAGTATGCTACAAATTTGTTGAAGAAATTTGGCATGGAGAATTGTAAACCCTCTCTTACTCCTATGGAGTAGAACTTAAAACTTTCAAAATTTGAAGGGGGGGAATTGGTAAACAGTGCCACCTATAGACAGTTGATTGGCAACCTCATTTATCTAACAAACACTCATCCATAGTTTTCATGTGTAGTTAGTATCCTTTCCAAATTCATGCAGGAACCTATAGAAATTCACTGGAATGCAGAAAAAAGGGTTCTCATGTATATCCAAGGAACAAAATATTTTGGGCGTCTCTATAAGTAAAACAACAACTTTACACTTGTTGCATATTCAGACGCATATTTTGTTGGAGATATCAATGATAGAACATCAACATTGGATTATTTAATAAATATGGGTTCAACAATAGTATCTTGGAGTTGTAGAAAGCGGGATATAATGGCAAATTCTTCAACAGAGGCAGAATACATTTCAGCATGGGAAGCAACATGTGAAATTTTTTGGCTTTGTATAATTTTGCAGGGTCTTGGTGCTATTCAGAAATCACCAACTACTCTATTGATTGATAATCAGTCAGCAATAAAAATGGCCAAGAATCCAGTATTTCATAACAAGACCAAGCATGTCGACACCAAGTATCACTTCATCATAACACTCATCAAAAATGGTATCATCAAGGAAAAAAAAATTCCATATGAAGATCAAACTTCAGATATTTTCACCAAACCATTAGGAAAAATAGAATTCACCAAGTTTAGAGATGAACTTGCATTTGTAAAAATAAAATTTGGGATTAAATGGGGGAATGTTAGCCTAATAATCCTAAAGTTTCTTTAGTTAAGTATGTTTTCCTAGTTTAATAAAGATATTCTAGAAGTTGTGTATTTCTTAGGTTGGCCTTGTCAAATCTTTGTCATAGTGATTATCCTTGAGTTGTTGATCAAGAACACTTGGCATGTTGAGATAAGGCTTGAGAGGTTATATATACGCTATGCCTCTCTTTCACTATGTAAGAATATTTTCCTTGATCAATAAAAGTATGTGTCTAAGAACACTTATGGAGTTTAACATGCATAATGAAAAGGGAATCATACTTGTGAATATGCCTTGAAGTCTCATGCTAATAATGGTGGAAAACCATAAGGAAGACAAATTTTTAAGAATGCATAGATATGCATGTACAACTTATGGAGGTATGCCAGTTGTAAGCATGCATCCACATTATTGTGGAAAATGTTTGAGTGCAGGGATGAAAATTCCATGTGAAGGTAACTTATGAAATTCCTCTGGAATTATAGGTGAACAGTTGAAAGGTTAGAGTTGTTTTCCACTTGTGAGTGAATATCATTTGAGGAAATGATATAGGTGCAACTATAAGTTGCATGTTGAGATATTCCCATTAGGAGGCACTACATAAATACCCTATCAAAAGGGAAAATACATGGAATTGAGGACTACTAAGAACTAAACATTGGATTGCAAAAGCGTACAACTTGAATGGGCCTAATGGTTAAGAACATGTGTTTCCTCCTTAGAGATCATAGGTTCAAATCCAGAGGGGCATAGGGTATCTACACCTCCATAGACTTTAGTATTCAAATTGCTACATGCAGGGGGGGCCTTGTCCCACAAACAAGGGGGTCTCATACACCAATTGGTGTCTAGCTTGGTCGTGACCTTAAAAATAGATTATTATTATTATTATTATTATATATGCCAAAGAGTCTTGGATTACATTTTAAGGACATGCATGTGTGGAAGGATACATATGTTGAAGCAACGTTAATGAGTTTGATTATTATATGAGTCAAGTGAAGAATGCACATGTTTTGAATTAATTCACGAGATATCCATGATGTTTTATCATGTTTTTTGCATCCAAGGAATGATGGATATATGAATGTGAAGAGGTTGAGATGAAATCGATTGGACTGCTCCGGGAAAAGAGCAGCCAAGAAGAATAGAATGCAGAAGAGGGTCCTGGAAAGAACTCGGACATGTTGAGACTTTCAAATTGTACAAAAGAATTGAAGGGAACAAAATGGAGTTGTTGAGGAGACAATTGGTAATGGTAACAATCTCATGCAAAAGGCAAAGGCAAGAAGTTTCATCTATTATTAGTGGTGCACATATGAGCATAATGATAGTGCAGAGGGGTACAGGGATCTAAAAGGATTCAAGGGAATCTACATGAAGGGAAAAAGTTAAAACAGAAGTGCACTAGAGTGCATAATAGAAATGATGCATGATGCATATAATAAAGCTAGAATGTATATGCTTGAAGTAGGCATGAGGAAATTGAATGTGTGATGCATATGGAAATGCAATTGTGCATGTGTTTATGCTTGAACATGTGCATGGAATGTTTGTAGACTAAGAGCAGTCTTTTGTTATATATGTGAAATAATGATTTCATGATAATTGAATAAGCCTAATGATGGATTATGTGTCTAGGAAAAATGTTTATAGCATGGTTGAAGATGTTGATGATGTTGATGTATATGAAGGCCATCCATATGAAGACAAATAGGATGGAAAAATGATGAGCAATAGATTGGTGAAGGGAGCCTGCAAGTTTCTACAAAATATTAAATGATCAGATTGCATCAAGTAATGTAATAACAACCATGCATGTATATGATTTCTTATAATTCATAGTTACTAAAGGGAATTGAGGTAAAAATTCTCTCAAATAAATTTCAATATTTGAATTGATGAGAAAAGGTTGAGGGCCTTGAGGATACAAATGAAAATTGATGTTGAAGTGCATTTGTGTAAAAATTCAATTACTTATTGTGGTGTGTTGGTTATGAGATCATAACCAGTTCAAGTCAGGAGATATACTCCTGCTGTAGAATTGAATTCCAATAGAAATATCCATGTGTGATACCATGTTGGTGTTTGATATGGAATGTTTATAGTTGCATGAGTTCCCAAATGGTCTTCCCTTGTATAACTGATGTTTGGACTACAACCTCTTTGTTGACATTGAGTAACACTAAGGGATTACATTCCTAGTGTTGTGTATGATCGAAGAGGAAGGTATCCAAATGATAGATAAATATTGGGAAGAGCATGTATGATGTGTTGAGGCATTGGTTAGACCCTCCAACTCACCATGGTGGAATAAATGGAAGAGGTATGTGGCATTCCAAAAGCAATACAAGGATTCATTGTGTATATGTGGCCATGGGAATTGGCACATTGTTTTATGTATTGGTAATGTTTGATTGCATTATAGATTGGTATGCTAGATAATGTGTATAGAAAGAACTATGGTTGCATTCCATTTAATATGATTAACAATAATAAATAATTGATTTGTTAGTATGCACAAATTTTGGTTCTTTTTGGGATCTATTGTAAATGTGCAAATAATTGTTAATGTGCATGAATATTGACAGTTGTTTGGTTGAATGAAAGATGAGAAAAATCAGGGTAGAATGGTCTTGGATATGGAAACCATGTAATCACATAAGGTAGACTGATAAATATAGTTGCAAGAGCCAAACATAAGGAATGGAAAACTCATGCTTGGGAAATTTTCTTTCCTTGTATAAAACAGATTCAAAAATTTAATAATTGAAAATTGTATGATGATGTCTCATATTGGTTGTATGCATATGATGCGGATGAAACGACTACCACAATTTATAGAGTGCTAGTGGAATTCTAGAAGTAATTTGGTGCTCACCTTGACAATTGATGGATCGGCTAAGGAACAATATGACAATGAAAGGGGTGCCTGAGCCTGAAAGATGAGAACAACAAGGACATAGAACTCCAAAAGAGAAGAGAAGATTAAATTCTAGTGGACATGTTAGTAGTTGTTCAGAGTCGTTGAAGACTGAAGAAGTAAGTTGTTAGGATTGCAGAAGAAGCAGGTTTTTAGGCCTGAAGAGTGAAATCATGTGTGAGTTTCACTACCTCGACAAGTTGTTACTGTTTATTTTTCCCTGGTCATTTTCCTAGCAGTGAGTTTCCCTTGAGATCCCAAAAAGAGATATTTTCGGTCACCTATGCAACAGACCTTGTTAAAAATGATGTAACCTGATGGACTAAGAGCAGTGAAGGGGGAACATTAGGAATGGTACAGCCCGATGGAATGAGAAAAGTGAAGGGGTACATTCCTTGGGTTGGACAGGTGTGTGGAAGAGAGATGGAGGAAATCGAAATAGTTGTAGGAGAATTCCAGTGGATTATGTATGTTTTTTGGGTTGGAGCACCTATGCATTTATGTTCTTGGGCCAGAGTGACCATGTGATATTAGGTCGGAGAGCCTATATGTTTTTTAATGGACGGAGGTCTTGGAATTTTAATAGGTATGTACACTGGTATGGTGTTGTACACTAAGGACAGTGCAAAAATAAGGGAGAGGGGATGTGACATCCCCAGTTTGAATTCCCACAAATTATAATGTAATTGTGTAACTACAAATTAGGCTTGTGAGCCATATTGAATTAATATGGCCAAGGGCTAAGAAATGTAATATGTAAACATTCTGTTGTTGTTTTTAATAAATAAAATGTGATGGCAGCTATTGGGGGACATGGACAGAGATGGGGGTTGAGTAATCCACAAGAGAGGAGGGGTCTAAAAAGGGGGTTTTATCCATGAGTTTATTTCCCAAATCCTTTTCCTTGTTTTTAATTCTTTGAGTGAACCTTATGATTTCCCTTGAGTGTGGAGGAGCCAAATCATTGCATATATGTAAGAGGGTGGGTGTAATCAGTCCCATCCCACAATTATTAAGAGTTAAACTTAAGTACAGCCATCTTGGGAAAAAAATTGGGTCAAGTAAAACACGAAGAGGAGGAAATTTGTATGGGCTGAACAATAGTTTGGATAGTCACATTTTTGGAATGAACAACAACAAGAGGAGAATTGGAGTTGGAGCAGCGATGGAGGGTGAAATTTGGATTGCTTTTTGAGCTGAAGACTGAAGAATCAAATTGTCAGGCTTGAAGAGTGAACTCTTATGTGGGAGTTTCATTACAGAAGAATCAGGTTGTCAAATCTAAAGAGTTAACTCCTGTGTGAATTTCACTGAAATGGTAAGTGTTACTCTTTATTTTATGATCTATAAACTTCTGTGGATATTCCACTGGAATAGTTCGTCACAACAGATCTAATAAAACATTGAAATTTTTACTATAAAGGTTAATTGCCTTTAGATCTACAGAATATTTAGTTATTGATAAAATAGATAAAACACGGAAAAATTAAAGAAAAATAAAAATCATTCACACCATCCACAAATAAACACAAGATGTGGCCTGGGAAACCCAATACGGGAGAAAACCCAACTAGAAGGTGAGGTTTCTTTTCTCTCTTTTCTCTGGTAACGAAATGGTGCAAGTACAAAGAAAGATGCAGTATGTGTGGAGTTTCCTTTGACCTATGGCTTTTATGGCTACTACAGAATATCTCCTCCTCTATTATGCTCACAAAATACCACTCTCATATTTTTTTCTCAGCTATAGAACAAGATACAATGAAAAAGAATGGAACCCTTCTCCTCTTTGTGGTATGGTATTTATCATAGCCCGATAGCCATCTAGGGATAGGTTTTTGACTTCCTCAAACTTCAATTGTGATAAAATTTTGGACCTTCAAGAATGTTCTTATAAAATCCACTATGTGGATAGCCCCACATGTCTAAGTAATGGAGGTTGACACGGCATCTAGTCGCACCATGGTGATCAATATGGTAGGTAAACTTGTGGGAGGCATAACTTTCTCATTCAAACTCTAATTGACGAACGGTCCATGTCATTGGAAAGGTATCAACATGTAGAATTTATAAGGACCAAAACAAAGTTCATTTGATGCCTCAAAATGGTTTCATAATATTTCTGACTATTTTTTGGTCCCAAATTTCCAAATTTGGACCACCCATCGAAATGGAATTGCAAGTTGATTCCTCCAATTTTTCCACCCAAAACATAGTGAGATAGATGAAAAACAATATAATGATCCAATCTGGATCATACCTCCCCATTTAGGGAGGCTTTTGGTCCCCAAAGAATTATTGAATGAGCTGAGGAAATTTTTCCTCTACCTTTTCTCTGGAGTACCATTTTGCTTTTCCTAAAAGTTGTCCTTTGAACCCAATCTGTCAAAGGTCATGTTGCCCCTATCTTGTAGTTCTAGACCTCTTCTAAAAAATTGTGTCTTCTAGAAACTATGCCTAAGCATCCGGTGCTAAATCCTCTATGAAAGGTAGGACCTACTCCTCCTCCTGATCCAACATGGAGGGCTCATAGAGTTTGAGATTCTCCACATTCACTACTGAGTAAAACGTGCATGTATGGGGCTAGACTAAGCATGTGGGCATTATCTCCCGCCTTTTCTAATACCTCAAAAGGACCATACCACATAGACTTGATTTTCTTACCAGGACCCTATGTTAGCACGCAATGGGAAGACCCAAGGTTCAACATGAATTTACCAACAAAACCATCAAATATCGGCCCTTTTGGCATCACTCACAAGTAGGTGAAGTCTCACCAGAGGTATCTATGGGAACTGAAGGAACTAGATTTCTACAATGATGAAGGGATGGGAGGCAGTTCTTGCAACCATTCTACTTAGCATTGGTTCAGGATTCCTTATATAATGTGTGCACAGAAACATAATTACATTAAACATATTCATAATAACATAACATATATAATATGTGCACAATAAATAGAACATCATAACACATAGACACCATGATTAACATGGTTCACCCAAGATGCACTATGTCCACAAAAATCGGCTTCTTATTATATTATTCAGAACATCCATTACAAAATATGTGCACTGTGCTCATACATTATGCCTCATACAAAATTCCCTTGTTGTTCTCATATTCTCCTATTCATTAGATATATCTCTATCCTCTATCTCTTTGTCTCACTTTCCCTCTTTTTTCATACTTTTCATACCCTTTTCTACCCCCTCTCTATCCCAAAACCCTTACATATTTATACAATTACAATGGGTCTTAGCCCATTTCGATGGACCCAAAATGCCTAACAACTTCCAACAGTGTTCCTTCTTTTGTACGTGCTAATAGCTACCTGCGAAAGTGCATCAGTTGTCTTTCCTTCTTTTGCATGCGTTGATTCCTGGATGACCTGTCACTTTGTTCATGTAAGGTACCAGATCTATTATAATAGAAAAAAAACAAAAATATTGTAGAAAATAACAACGAAACAACACAATATATGAAACCACAGCACCAGAATAATACCTTTATTGATAAGAAACAATGTTCACTTGCCTCTTTGAGGGGGAAACCTCCAGTAGAGTAGCACTCTATTACAATAATTATCAAGACAAAAATTTTCATGCCTCATACTCTTATTTATACTAATTCTATTTTCTAAAGAACCTTCTAGCAGAAGATCTTTCTAAAAGAGGAAGCTTATATTAGGTCTTCTTACATTGACTTGTTCTCATTTATTAAATAGGCCTTATAAACTAATGTCGGCCTTTATTACATGGAAAATATATTATTCTACCTACATGAGGGGTTAAGGAGGATAGATCCCTAACATTCCCTCCCCCTTGAAAAGTAGCCTTGTCCTCAAGGCTTGAGATGAGGAAATTGTTGCAAAATGGTAGCAGGCTCCCAGGTGGCATCTTCTAGATTTGTGTCTTTCCATTGCATTAACACTTCATGGATGGTGTGTTGATGGAGACAAAATTCACACTGGGCCAAGACTGCTTGGGGCTGTAACCAAATGGAACCTTCTTCATCCAACTCAAGAATATGAGTTTGAGTTTGGCACTTATTTCCAATCACCTTCTTTAAGCATGAGACATGAAAAACATGATGGAGCTTAGAATTATTGGGCAAAGCTAACAAGTAGGCGACGAGCCCCACACGCTTGAGAATGGAATAAGGACAATAAAATTTGGCAGAAAGCTTCTGAAAATGGTCATATTTGAGTGAAGTATGTTTATAAGGTTGCATATGTTGAAACACCTAGTCCCCTTCAACAAATTGACGTTAAGAACGACCTTGATCGGCTTGTTGCTTCATGTGATTTTGAGCCATCACCAAATTTTCTTTAAGGGTATGGAGAATGGCCTCGCATACTGTCATATTTTTGTCAACCTCCTGAACCTTAGAGACACCTGGCATGTATGAGAGAACTGATGGTGGATTGTGTTCATATACTTCTTCAAAAGGAGTCATGTGAGTGGTTGTATGGTAAGATGTGTCGTACCACCATTTAGCTAGTGGTAACCACTGATCCCACTGATTTTGGCAGTCAGATGAAAAACACCTTAAATATGTTTCCAAACACTTGTTGACAACTTCAGTTTGGCCATCATTCAAGGGATGATAGGTGGTGTTGAGATGTAATTGGGTTTTTTGTAGCTTGAACAATTCTTTCCAAAAATTGTTGGTGAATGTGGGAACCCTATCAGATACAATAGAATGTGGCATGTCATGAAGTTTGAAGATATTATCCAGGAAAACTTGGGCCACTTTGGATGCAGTGAAGGGATGGTGCAGAGCACAGAAATGAGCATATTTGGAAAGACGATCAACCACCACCATGATGATTTTCCAATTGTCGGATTTAGGGAGGCCCACAATGAAATCCATAAATATATCCCTCCAAATAGAAGGGGGAATTGGAAGGGGTTGGAGTGTTCCAGGGGATTTGATTGTTTCTCCTTTGTTGCATTGACAAACTTCACATTCAACCATAAAGGTGCAGACGTCCTGTTTCATACCATCGCAGAAAAAAGAACGCTTGACCCTTTCATAGGTTCTGGTAAACCATGAATGCCCAGCGGTGGGTGAAGCATGAAGATTAGAAAGCACCGTAGATTTAAGTTGTGATTGTTTTCTTAGATAGAGACAACATTTGTAGTGAAGCTCGTTATTTTTCCAAGAGTACCCTGGAGAGGCTGGATAATTTTCTTGCAATTGTTGGATCAGGAGAGATATTTTGGGATCTTGCAACCATTCATGATGAGCAGTTTGGAGCCAATCGGGTACAGTGAAGGAGAGGGAAAAGAGGATCCCTTCTTCTTCATATTTTTAGGAAAGAGCATCAACAACCACATTTATTTTCCCTTCTTGTAAATGACCTCATAATCATAGCCAAATAGCTTGGTGACCCATTTTTGTTGCTTCGGGGATGAAATCCTTTGTTCTAGAAAATACTTGAGGCTTTGGTGATTAGTTTTAATCTGGAAGTGTTGCCCCAATAGATAAGAACACCAAATATCCATGGCATGTAGAATAGCTAAGATTTCCTTTTCATAGATGGATTGGCCCAAATGTTTGTCTGAAATTTGTTTGTTGGTGAAGGCCAAAGGCCGACCATATTGCATGAGGACTGCCCCAATTCTTTTTTCGGAAGCATCATATTCCAAGACAAAAGTCTTGGCGAATTCAGGAAGAGATAGGACCGGAGTTGTGCACATAACTTCTTTCAAGGCCTGGAAGGATTGGTCAGTTGTTGGAGTCCAAATGAAGGAATTATTTTTAAGGAGAGCAGTGAGAGGTGCTGCAATTTTCCAATAATTCTTAAAAAAATTAAGATAATAACATGTTAAACACAAAAATCCACACAAAATCTTAAGAGTTTTAGGGCAAGGCCAATCCGACATAGCTTCAATTTTCCTAGGATCCACCCGTACACAGTCCTTGCCCACAATATGACCAAGGTACTCCACTTATGAGGCTCCAAAGGCACATTTAGATTGTTTGAGGAAAATTTGGAGCTTAGAGAGTAGATGGAGAACTTGATCCACATTAGCGAGATGGGATGTCCAAGTTTTACTATAGATGAGAATATCTATTATAACCCTAAATTTCACCATACATGCACACCTGGCATTTGGCCCTCTTACTTACTATTTTTTCCAAGCCACCACTGAGCAGCTCTTCTTAAAAACCATATTTTTGAAGATGTACGTGCCCTGCACCACTACTTCCCACGTACACATGCTTGTTGCACCACTACAGCTCATGTACGTATGTTAGCTGCACCATTACAAACCGTGTATACCCACAAATGTTGCAAAAAATAAAAAGTTGCAAGGAATTTGTTGAGATTACGGGTTATTGGGTAGTTTTCCAATTGTCCCACCACCTATAGCTCGTCACCCAACCGAATAACCATCATTTTGTCATATAAAAGGAGGTGTTGGGGTCTCATTCCTAAGATAAGAATAAGAATAGTGAAACTCTGCCCATTTCTCATCCCCTCCTTGCCCCAAGAATTTGCATCTGCCTTGTGAGTTTTGTGCCAGAATTGTCCATTCTTTCCTTTTTCCTCCATTATAAGCCTATTTCATTTCATTAGAGAGAAGTGTGAGAGGTGAACTATACGTGGAAGCGCAGTTGGAGCTTGGAGTTTTCTTCTTTTTAGAAGTTACAGAGGTGTACGCAGCCTGTAGTGGGTTTGCACGCGTACATACATGCCCTACCTTTAGACAGTCTGCGTACATACGTAGGTTGCTTAAGTGTCAGTAGTGTGCATGTGTCAAGAATATTTTTCCTTAAGAAGGGGAAGTCAACCTCTTCCCTGATTGAAATCTGACTTCTCAGGGGTTTCTTGATTTAGTACAGATCTTTGTAGTTACAGTCTTTAGCCTAGGTTTGACGTCGGTTTTCTTATTTCTTTTAAAAAGATTGCTTATGTTTTCTTTGAAAGGGTTTGAGATGAGTTTGTGAGTATTTTTTGATCAGACTGTTTAGTATCATCAGTGACTCCCTGCGATCCGCAGTAGACTAGAAGTCAGTTTTTGGTCTTGTCTTGTCTTCACTTTTTCCCTTTTACTTGCTTTATAAGAAAAGAATAAGAAGTTATTTCAAGTTTCTTATTTTGAAGCATAAAAATAAAAAATAAAAAGATTTCATTTCTTGGTTTGGTTAAGTAGTTAGGTTAGTTGTCTTTACTTATCAAGAGAAAGAGTTATTTTATTTAAGTTCTTTATTGAATACTTAGAACTTTAAGTAGCTTGTAGTCGAGCGAAATTTATTTTTGGGTTTTTCTTTTAAAATATCTTAGAAAAAGTAGTTACGAAAAGTTGGTTAAAGGGTTTAAATTTGCAAATATTTATTTGTCAAAAGAAGTAATTTTGCTTTCAGTTTAATTTACAGTTCTTCTCTTTTGTCTCTTAAAATACACCACTAGTTTCATTTCTGTTTCCTTCACTTAAGGCAATCCACTTAAAATTAACACTTAATTAAAATCAATTAGACTTTGTGTTTGTAGGGTCCATCAACTAGTCTAGGCTAGAGACTTGATTTAGGTTGGAGAGGAAACTCTTCAAGGCTATAAAACAAACATACAAGTCTGTGTTAGGGAGTGTAAAAAGTCTAGTAAATGTGAAATTCATCCAGGACCCCTCTAACACAGGGGTTAAACATGAGGTCCCATGCAGAAAGGTAGTGGAGATAACCCCTCCAAATTCGGACCAAGCGTAGTGGGGAACGCATATAGAGGACTTGTCTTGGGATTATGTTGATCGCATTTGACACGGAGCTTTATGGGTCTCGAATCTGTTCAAGGTCCTCAATTGTCTTCTGGAACACTTGCTTTTGATACCCTCGATAGGTTTCAGGCTTGATACCCTGCTCATTACAGTCCACCTGATTGTCAACTGTACCCACCTAGTGATTGTTCACGAGCTAGAAACCTAGTTACCTTTATTTTAGGGACTTACACAGGTGACTGTGGGGCTATAATGCGGTACCTAGGGCAGACATAGGGCCACTCTTTTCAAAGTATATCTGGAAGGTTATTCCGTGTTCGAGTTGCACTTGCACTGGTAAGTTGCTCTAGTGTTAGCTAGTGTAACTGTTCTTCCAACTAGTTAGTGGTTTTGCTTGCTTTATCTCTTAGGAACTTTCTAGTGTGTGCTTGGTATTCAACATTTAAAAAGCCTTACTATGTTGTTGATCTTCTCACACAGTGGAAGATCAAGAGCCCCGTCAGTCGCGAAGGCTTTTTGGCCTGCCATCGGTTAATTTGGAGCCACCATCGCCAGCGTTAGGGAAAAGACTTGACCAGCAAGGGTCATTTGAGGCGACTGGGCCACAGGAAACTATGCCTGAGCCATATCTGAGAGGATACCACTCATATCCAGAGGAACCAAGTATTTATGATCTTGGAGTGGAATCTCTCAGTCCGTATAACCCTTCGATCACTAACTTGTCGATGCCCGTCATGGTACACGTTGTCCCCCCAAGGGTAACACATCACGAGCGTCAAATAGTCTTGCAAGCAGTGATAGAAGAAAATGTTGCTACTTTGTCAGGGATTCCTCACACTCCATATACGACTACCACCACTGGGGTAGTTTCACCTCCTAACTCACCTTCGCAGGTCCGGACCACTATGGTCTTGACCGCCTCTACTTCAGGCAGCGGTTTGATTCTGTCTATGGAAGTGGTCACTGCACCATTCACACAGAGTGCGACAGGTCCTCTGTTTTCATATGGAATGCCCGGATTTGATACGAACTTGGTCCTCACCTACTCCACCCTACATAACATGGGTCTTGGGTCAGGGAGCTCAAACGCTCCTCTGCAAGGGTCCATGGGTGGAACCTCAGCCCCCTATAATGCTTTCCCTTATGGTGGAGGTCACATATATCCTTTGTCCCCCTCACTCGACAGTTCTTCTCAACAACTCGTCTGGCCAAACATGAATTACAGCTTGTTCAAAGTAGGTAGTCAAGGACCTTCTTCCAGCACCATGTCGGTGGGTTCTTTGTCATTCTCTGTGTTCGGTGCGTTTGGTAACAACGCATTCTTGTCAGTTGTCGTCTTGGCCGTGGGAAACCCTAGTTTTGGATCACAAAATCCTACGCAGGGTACTATTCCTGCACAGGGGGAAAACACCTCTCAAGGACCCTGGAATCCGTGGTAGGGATCAATCCCCTCGTCAGGGATGCCGACCGGGGGAAACCCCTTCCATGGTTAATGGAACCCCAGGCAAGGCTCAGTACCTATGCCCGTCAGATCGGCTAGGGGAAACCCTTTCCAGAACCTTTGGAACACAATGTCGGGAGAAATCCCTTCTCAGCCCTCAACGTCCTACTACGAGATTCAGGCAATGACATCTCAACAAGTGCAATATATGAATGTTGGCCTTGGCCATGGTTTTTAACAGAACCCTGGTCAGCAGCCTAACTTTTCCTGGCAACCTGGTGCCAACCAAATTCCAGGCTCCTTTGCTCCTATACATACTCAACAGCCCAAGCTACCTTTTCTGGCAACGTTGCATTTTCCAGACTTGTCAAGATTGTTAAACGACATAATCTGTCATGATCTGTGTTGGCCTCCTATGTCGACCAAGTTGCCCTCAGACATTTCGAAGTTCAAAGGTAATCCTAACAAATATTCAAGAGATCATGTGACCACGTTTCACCTATGGTGCTCATCCAACTCATTGAGAGACAACTCCATACAGTTGTGTCTGTTTCAACGCACTCTTATCGGGAGTGCCACGAAATGGTACATCGAGCTCGACCACTCAAGATACTCTACTTTTGGCGAATTGGCAATGGTTTTTTTAAACCATTTTCAATTACCTGTGAGATACGATGTCAGCACCAAATTGTTGGCCAACTTTGAGAAAACAAAGGCTGACCATGTCTCAGATCATATCCAAGAATGGCGGCGTTGGAAGAGTTTGATAAAAGTACCAATTCCACTAGCATTCCTGCTAGAGTGGTTCCTTAAGTCTTTGGTACCTAAGTTATCCAAGGACGTTGCGATGTCAGGGGTCTTTTCAGAGAAAGATGCGATAATGAGAGCTCAATAGCTAGAACTTCTATACTCTCAGTCTAGTTTACTTTACGAAGTTTTTCCAGATGCGTCGCGGTCTATTATTGATAAGACTAGACATAAGTCTAGACCACACGTCGATGGAATTGTTGGTTCAGCACAAGCGAAGCCCACTGATGAGTTGTCGAATCAATTGCAACAATTGTCGATATAGAAGACAGCGGCCAGCCCAACCACTGGTTCATCTGCTCCCCCTACTCAAACGTTGGATGTACATAGTGTGGAATCGACAAACCCGAAGGCAAAACACCAGCCTAACAGAAAGAAGAAAAAGTGAAAGAAGGGTAAGGAGGATAAGAAACCCACCAACAATGTTGGCAAGGTAAACATAGAGAAAAGAAAGTCATAGTATCTATGTAACCTTTTCATGGAAGACCACACAACTCAGTTGTGCCCTCGGCTTGCAGAGGCCCAAAATTTATTGGCACAACAGCAACATGTTGTGTTAACGAACCCATTTCCTCATGGGAAAAATTTAACTCAAGCCTCTTCGAGCGCGGATGGGGGAAGTAGGGACCCCCTCCATCTTCTAATAATCCTTTGTCCATGAACGTGTATATGATCAAAGGTGACGCCTACATAGCGACAAGGGCACACGGTTACGGAATTCATGAAACTTATGAGAAGGGTAAAGAAGTCGTAATCCCATCTGTTCCTCTCCGGATCGAGAAGACGATGGGTGAAACAATGACACGCATCCTGAAAGGGGTGTTCAAGAAATCTTTGCATAATCCAAATGCGAGGGCCACCAAGAATTAATATGTGGTGGAGGATTTGTCACAAACCCCTTGCATGATGTATTCTTTGGAGGTCCTCCAGAGCTTCCCTTCATAGAGAAAGGCTCTGCTAGCTTCCCTAGGATTTGTTGAGACCTGTAATCCGAGAACCATCATGCTTGATACGACTGACTTGAAGCCTTGTCTCCCATACCATGTTGCATTTCAAATAGTAATGTCTCACCCCATGAAATCTTTTACTCGGAACATTTTCCACACAGTGGTTGATGAGGGTGCCTTGACATGCGTGATGTCATTGGAGTGTTGGAAGGCCATTCGCCAACCCGTTTTGTCTCTGTCGCCTACTTTGCTTACCGCTTTCTACAGTCATTCTTTCAGACCACATAGAATCATCCCTTCTTTCCCCGTGTAGTTAGGAGGGAAGATCGTGTGTGTCGAATTTGAAGTGTTCTATGCGTCTATCGACTACAACCTGTTGTTAGGAAGGCGTTGGACATATGCCATGCATGCAGTGGTTGTCACAGTTTTTCGGGTCTTGTTGTTTCCACACGAGGCTCGAATCGTGACCATTGATCAATTGTCCTTCTCCAGGCATGACCCTTCATCGGGAACATCCACGGTCTTGATGATTGTGTTGAGCACTCAATACACCCTAAAAAGGTCTATGTCAATTTTTTACTTTTTCGGTTCCACTTGATCTTTCGCACTGTCTGATTGCGCTTCAGTATGAAACTGCTGCCTGTGCTTATCATTTATGTTTTCATGTTGAGTCGGTTAAAGTTTTCTTGAACATGTGAAAATCATCTTAACTTTAAAAGGGACTAACATTTACTTAAGGAATCGACAGTCTAAAGTTTTCCCCAACGCGCTTAGGAAATTTGGCATACCGATCCATTTGTCATCGGCAGAAAAATGAGAAGAGTAAGCGTCGAGCAAGTAAAAGAGTGGTATCGTCGTTTTATCCATAAGATATGTTAGGTACGATGCATTTAAAATGATAGTTAATTTGTGGATCATGCATTACTTGCTAATTCATGTGCAAATCAAACGGGACCGTTTAAGCCTATCGATATAATGCATCTCCCTCCGCTCCTCCACCATCAACCAAGTTATAATTTATTTGCAGAGATCTGACAGTAGTTTGTTTTGAATTGTATTCATTACTCAAATTAATTGATTGATACGACTGATAGGATATCTCTCATTATATTCTTTTGATTCATTGTGTATGAACCTATTTTGCACAGAAAGGAGTTCAAAGCACACAGAGGAGCAATGCTAGCAATCTGGAGAAGGCTTCCAAGGTTCAGTGAGTATTAAACAACAATTTTAGCTAGCATTATAGGTATGTATCATCTTATGGTGTTTTACACTTCATTTCATATGTTTCCACCCAAATCTACTATGTACGCATGTTTAAAGGACCATTTTTAGTTGCAAGAACAATGCCTCCGAAGAAACCCACCACCAGAAAATCCCCAAGAGCGCCAAAGATGCAAGAACCAGAGGTAGGAGGAGGTTCCTCCCCAACAATTGTGAAGCAATTGGAATTCACTCCAAAACTGGTGCCCATCATTAAGACAACCACCAAGAATTCCTTCGTCCAGCCCCCGGCCTTTGGAGACGCAAAGGAGAACATTGGGGCCAAAATAGTATTCCCTCATTGGGAATAATTGTTTAATAAAATCAAGAAGGAAGAACCCCTCGAGTATACCCCACACATCAATCCTAATATGAGAAGACTCGATGATGAAGTTCTCCTGAATGTTTGCAAGGCCTATTTGCACATGGTGGCAAGCAGGACTCTGGTATTTCCTTGATTCATCACACTGATGCACAGAGGTGTTTAATTAACGACAACAATGGCGGATGCATCGGGGTTTTCCTCCCAGTAGAAGCTCAGAGTTACTACAAACTCAGGGAACTGGAGGTATGTTTAAACACTGAATTTGTTTTGAGTTTCTATCATAAGCACGACACCAGCAAGATTATGGTGTCTCAGTGGAGAGAAGATAAAAATTTCACCAACTGGACCTCTGTCTGGTACTCAACGGCTAACCTGAGGGAGTCGTATATATGATGGCTCTCCTTTGCAGATTGCATGGGGAGAAATATTGCTCTTAGTTTTTAGAGGCTTGGATGCCTCTAGCTTATATGATAGCCATTTCAGGCATGAGCTTCAATTGGGGTTCCATCATCTCCAAATAGATGAGCACTTGCATACGACAAGCCCAGATGCCGAAAGAGGGAGAAACCCTTTCCTTCTACATGGCCTCGTATCTGTTGGATGTCATCTGCGCTAGGAATGTTTTTTTCTGGAATGAACTTAAACTGGCACTCCTTTGAGCTCCCAGTCCATGTATACTTCAGCATATTATGGAAAATCGGGCACAATAAATCCTTTTCTCTTATTTATGACCAGTTTATTGCACACATTTATTCCTTATTGTTCAAGAAAGAGTGCCCAAGGCTGTTGAATGAAGAAAAAAAGGTTGTATCGAAAGTATGTCACTGGTATCTAGATGAGCGCGAGAGCCACATCAGGGTTTTCAACACCACAGGGGCACCCCATATGTTATCCATATATGTCCCTGATCAACTAGTGTTAGGGGAAATTTGTTATCAAACCATTTTGCAAGGCTATAACGCCACTTTAGTAAAGGACAAGAAGTGGGCCTTCATACCTTATGGGTTTCATATTGGCTTCTACATGGTCAAGGACACCATGCATTCTAAGCAAGAAGGGCTAAGTCAACTCGAATTCTGATTCCAGACTAGTCATTTTTGCAAGCAAGATCCCAAGGGTCTGGTCCTAAAACATGCATCGCAAGTATCATCATGTTGGCCTTATGCCCATGACCGGTTTGAAGATGAAATTTTCACCGAAAATGCCCAAGACTGAAATGAGGTGGCGGCCAGGATGGATGATCCTAAAACAACCAAATTCAAGGCCATGAATTGGGAGGAGAAAGCGACATCCTTGGAGAAAATGGCTCAAGAAATTCTCAGGACCTGAGAAGGAATGGTAGCATCTAAACCGGGCGAAGCAGTGAGCGATCCCCAAGAAGCGATCGAAGCGACAAAATTTTATCAGGAATCCCTCGTACAAATCAGGGATTCCCCTGAGGTTTAATTCATACAGGGGATGGGGGGACTTATGTGGCAGCAGGCCCAGCTGCTAATGAAGTGGATGCAGGATAATCCAAACCTCATCATAACACCTAGGCTTCCAACCGATAGCCCAGAAGGAAGCCCGACGGAGCCAAGCGGCCTCGATTTTACAAACCTTGGTAACACCAATGGGTCAGACGACCCTGAATCTAAAACATTGCCCGTTAATTGATGCAACCGCACTCCTCAGAGCACGTTCACTTCCTCAGGACCCTCTTCTTCTCGGCCCGAAGAACACTAAGGTTCTTCTATTTCCCTATCGGGAAATCTGCACCCCATAGATTCTCTTCCACGCGATCCCCTTCCCTTGACTTATCGGAGGATCGGAACTCGTGACTTCGTAAGTTCTCTTTTGATCACTGGGCTCTCATATCCCCGAGAACCGATGGCTTTTGTCAACGCTGACTTTCTCTCACCTTATCGGGATTTCTGTCCTTATCGCGGTTTCGCAACTCACGATATCAAACACTCCACTTTACGAACTCCCAACTCGCGATACGTCGAAACTCCGACACACGCGTGAGCTATCTCTTTGACTCCCCGTCACTTCTATCGGGATATCGGACTTCGCGGGATCGCGAATCCGGATGTTGATGGATAGGCACTTCTCGCCATGAAACCTCGATGACTTATGCCACCTATTCTCCACTAGCCCCGGCTGTAGTCCACACAATTCTCCCATCGAAATATCGTGGATCACGATTCCAACATGCAAGAGTTTCCTGCCTTCGAAAACCCTGATTCTTTGATCTCCGATGCGCTCCTTTGTTGCCTTAGCCCCACTTGGCTGAGCCTTTATTCCACACGACCGGCTCCTATATGACCGCAGTTGTAACTCCTATCGGGGTTTCGGGGTTTGCGATGTCGAAATACTCGGGTCCTCACAACTCGCGATTCCCCGAATCCTGATATACCGATATTTCGATGTAATGTGACACTTGTTCCCCACTCTGATCTTAGTGGTCCCCACTCTGTCCTTGACCCATCGGGAAATCGGGTATCGCAATATCGCAGTTCCTCATGCAACAGTTCTTATGTCTCCCCGACTCCTCTCGGATCTTCTGACGCGTGTCCACCCTGAATTCCATGGCTATGATTTTGTCGGTGTTTCGAGGCTCGAAAGGCCTCGAGTTTCTCGACTTCCAAAACACCGATGTCACCAATCTCCCGATGACTCCCGGAACTCTCCTCTTCTCACTGGGACTTAACCCCGGCTCAACTTCTGCCAGATCTGACGGTTGGTGGGAAATCAACTGGTGATCCAACGACTCACAATCTTTTGAGCTCGAACTTCGGGTGTGACCGTAATCTTCTTGCTACTTCTGTCGAATCTGACGGCTAGTGGGATTTTGCGAATCCCTTCCACAAGATCTTGACCGTCAATTTCCTTCTCCTGATGAAATCTATGGAACGCTAAGAAATCCTCCACGGAAACTCGCCACCTACACGTAAACTTGCGACGCTTGCTCGAACGGTCCACGGCACAACTCCTTGTGCTCTTATTCGGTGACTCCTCAAAGTTTCTATACCTCCTGAGCTTTCCCAACTCTGATTCTTTCAGAGGGACTTGCACGCACTCCTTGCGGAAAACATTCAACAACTTCTAAGTGTTGAATCCTTTTCAACTCTGCGCACTCCTGCAGCAGTGGTCTTCAATTTCTCTGCTCAGAATCGCAACTTTGAGTCTCAGCTTGGCCTGCGCACTCCTCGCATAGCCCCTGTGCTCAAATGTACTCGTTGAGTAAATGAGAACATAGTTAGACTATCTGATTCTTCTGTCAACGCAGTCCTTGCGGACAACTTTGACTGCACTCCTTGCAGGAAATCTCTCACTCAGACAGAAAAACAATTGAAGCTCATTTCACTTCCTCTCAGATTCCAATCTCAACACATGAAATCATACACATAGCATAATAACAATGCATGACAGGAAGTAAATACTCATGAGAATAACCTCAGTACACAGAGAAAACAACACACCATGAATTTGAATCAAAGCTTTCTTATATTAATTCAAATGTCTGTACATGGGTGTTCTTCATACAATTCTCTGCAGGCTCTTCTATGCTCTTTATTCTTCTAATTCTTCTTGAACTATCTTACAATGCACAATGAGGGTGTCTATATCCGTTCTCCCTCTTTTCTTCTAGAACTGTCTAATCTAGAAAAATCCTATCTACCTGTATTAACTACTATAATTGCCTCCATCTACTTCAGACGAGAGCGTATGGCTCGAGGTCTGATTACATTTTTACCAAGGCACCTTCATTAATTGATCTTATTTATGCTTGGCGCATCAACTTCAAGGGAAATTTCAAAAAAATTGCGCTGGACGTCTTCCAACTGTCTTCCGCTTCCAGGTTGGCTCGATTGTCATGAGGGATGCTCCTGCATCATACTCCCTCGCTTGAAAATTTGCATGGGCTCCTATCCATGAGCTCATGCACGGTATGTCCATGCTTCAGAATCTCTGTTTCATTCTCCCAGCTGGCATCTTCCACTGGATGGCCCTTCCACTTGACCAAATATTCAAAATATTCTTTTCTCCTGGTTTTCTTACCCACTCTCTTGTCCAGTATGCATTCCATCTGCGGCTTCTCTGCAGTTGGAAATTGTTTCATCCACTGGATCACTGGCTGTTCAGTTCTAGTCTCTGCTTCTCTAGCTCTATATGGGTATAAGTCTGCAACATTAAATATCGGAGATATTTCAATTCCTTCCGACAACTCAATCTCATAAGCATTTTCTCCGAATTTTCTCAAGACCTTGCATGGTCCGATTTTCTTCATCTTTAACTTGTTGTATGTTCCCCTCGGAAACCTTTCCTTCCTCAGATGTGCCAGAACCAAATCATCAACTTCAAACTGAAGTTGTCTCCAATGTTGATCTGCTCTGCGCTTGTACTCCTGGCTTGATTTCAACAGTCGCTCCTTCACACTGGCATGAAGTTCTTTCATCACCTCAGTGAATTCCCCTGCACTAGCACTGCTAGTAGTAGTCTGTTCTGAATCTCTTAACTCAGAGAATCCTCTCAGATGCATTCCATATACAACCTAAAATGGACTTTTTCCCGTGCTTCGATTCACTGAATCGTTGTATGCAAACTCTGCTTGTGGTAATACATGGTCCCAGCTGCCATGGTACTCTGTCACCAAGCTTCTCAGCAAGTCTCCCAGACTTATGTTGACCACTTATGTTTTCCCATCTATCTACGGATGATAAGCAGAACTAAACATCAAGTTAGTCCCCAGCTTCTTCCATAATGTCCTCCAAAAGTGTCCTATGAATTTAGTGTCCCTGTCTGAAACTATGCTTTTCGGCAATCCATGGAGTCGAACGACCTCCTTGAAGAACAGATTTTCGATGTGAGTCGCATCACTGGTCTTCTGGCATGGGATAAAATGTGCCATCTTGGAAAACCTATCCAATACCAAAAATATGGAATCAACACCTCTTTGGGTCCTTGGCAAACCCAATACAAAATCCATTCTTATCGCCTCCCATGGCCTCTCTGGTATGGGTAACGGTTGATAAAAACCTGCATTCTGCTTTCTCCCCTTCGAATGCTGGAAAACTCAACATCTGTCAATAAATCTCTTGACATCTGCTCGCATCCCTGGCCAAAAATTAGATTTGATCAGCTTCACGAATGTTTTGTCATGGCCAAAATGTCCTGCCAATCCACCATTGTGTTTCTCCTTCAACAAGTTCTCCCTCATGGAGCATTTCGGAATACACAGTTGATTACCTCTGAACAGCAATCCTTCCTGGATCATGTAGTCTATCCATGGGCTTCTGTCTCTGAGAAATGGATTCTCAGCTGCTCCATACGCTTCACTGAAATCATGATCAGCTGCATACATGTCCTTAAGATCATCAAATCCTAAAGTCTTGACTTTGAACCCCTGCAACAGCAAACATTTCTTGCTCAAAGAATCAGCCACTTTGTTAGCAGTACCCTAAATATGCTTAATTACAAATGTAAAATTTTGCATGTATTCGACCCACTTAACATGCCTCTGATTCAATTTCTCCTGTTGAGTTACATACTGCAATGCATGGTTATCACTATATAAAATAAATTCTCTCGGAATCAAATAGTGTCTCCATTTCTTCAATGTTTGTATGGTGGCATAGAATTCTTTATCATATGTGGAGTATTTCTCCCTTGCCTCATTCAGCTTCTCACTGAAATATGCAATTGGTCTGTCCTCCTGACTCAAGACTGCTCCTATGGAAAAACCACTTGCATCACATTTTACCTGGAACGTCTTTCTGAAATTTGGTAACACCAAAACCGGTTGTTCCGTAATCTTTCGTTTCAACAAATTGAAACTCTTTTTAGCCTCTTCAGTCCAGTGAAAAGATTTATGTCTTTTCTTGACTACATCCATCATTGTTGCACTAATTCCACTTAAATTCCTGATGAATTTTCGGTAGAAACTAGCCAATCCATGAAAACTCCTCACCTCAAACACGTTCCTCGGTGATGGCCAATTCTTAATCACTTCTACCTTATCTGGATCCATCCTTAGCTCATTTTCATATATAACAAACCCCAAATAAATGAGTTATGTCTTCATGAATGAGGACTTCTTCATGTTTATCAACAGCTTCTCCTATTGTAGCTTCTTCATCACAATAGCCAAATGCTTCAGATGTTCATCCTTCGTCTTGCTGAAAACCAATATGTCATCCAGATACACGATGACAAATTTCCCAATGAACTCCTTCAGGACTTCATTCATCAATCTCATGAAGGTACTTGGTGCATTCGTCAAGCCAAATGGCATGACAAGCCATTCATACAAACCTTCGTTTGTCTTGAATGTTGTTTTCCATTCATCACCTTCCCTTATACGAATCTGATGATATCCACTCTTTAAATCTATCTTTGAAAAAAAATTGGCTCCACTTAAACAGTCCATCAAGTCGTCCATCCGTGGCAATGGAAACATGTACCTGATGGTTATCTTGTTAATGGATCTAGAATCGCTGCACATTCTACAGCATCCATCTTTCTTTGGACTGAGTACCGTTGGAATGGCACACGGACTCAAACTTTCCCTGACCAATCCCTGGTCCAACAACTCCTGGATCTGCTTCTTAACCTCCTCATTCTCCTGAGGCGTCAACCTGTACGCGGCCTTATTCGGCAAACTAGCCCCTGGTACGAGGTCTATATGGTGACTTACGCTCCTCATCGACGGCAACAAATGAGGTAATTCGTCTACCACAATGTCAGTGAACTCTTCCAGCAGTTCCTGAATTTCTTCTGGCAAATCATCCACCCTTGTCCTAGTCAGAACAATTCTCAGTTTTCTGACCACAAAGAATTGTGGATCCTCCTTCTTCTTAACTTCGGTAAGAAGTTCCTTCCCACTCATGAGAAGTATTGTGTTGCTTACTTCTGGTTTCGCCTCCTTATCCTCAATTGGATGCAACATATGGGTTCTCCCATTCTTCTTCAGGGTATATGTGTTCATCCTCCCATCATGAATCACATTTCTATCATATTGCCATGGTCTACCCAGCAATAAATGACAAACATCCATAGGAATGACATCACGTAAAATATTGTCATTATATCCTCCTATTTTAATGTCAACTAAGCATTGTTTAGTGACATTTACCTGATGTCCCTTCTGTAGCCATGAAACTTTGTATGGACTCGGGTGATCAGTCGTCTCCAACTCCAGCTTTTCTACCATCTCGGTTGAAATGAGATTATATGTGCTTCCACTATCCACAATGACCTTGCACACTCTATCCTTGGTCTTGCAAGCAGTCCTAAAAAGACTGTTCCTCTGCGCTGTATTTTCCATCTCCTTTTCTGGTGTCAAAAGGAATTTTCGCATCACCAGCGATCTTCTGCCTTCAGCATATTCAACTTCAACATCTCGCCTCTGTGCCTCGGCGATGTGAGTCTCTCCAGTTTCTTTCTTTTTCTCTGGACACTTGAACGACCTGTGGCCATTCTTCCCACATGTGAAGCATGTGATTACTCCACCTCTTCCTCTTCCTCTACCTCTGGTACGAGGAAATCTATCATTATCAGCATATCCTCCTCTCTACTCAGTATGTTGTTCCCTTTGTTCAACATATCGCCCACGCTGTGAACTTCCACCTATGTCTTTCCGAGTCTGAGGTTTCTTCCAATCATCCTTGGGCTTCTGGTATTTATCTTGGGCAAGTGCTTTGCCTCTGGGATGGCTCCTGCCTCGGCCCCTCTGACTTTGTTTACGGCTCAGCTTCTCCTTAGCTTTTAGAGCCATTTGGTAAGCATCCTCCACCGTTCGGATGGTTTCCATACTCATTTCATCCTGAATCTCATATCTCAGGCCATTCATATATCTGGCCGTTTTTTCGTCACTGCTTTCGCGATGACCTGCCCTGATATTCAACCTATAAAATTCCTCAGTATACTCCTTTACTGTCATCATCTTCTGTCTCAGGTTCTGCATCCTCCTGAACAGAGAAATTTGATAATCTCTGGGAATAAATTTTTGTTTCATCTTTGCAATCATCCTGTCCCAGCTCTTAATCTTCTGCTTGCCTTGGAAACGCCTGTCAGCTTGTAGTTCATCCTACCACAAGGCTGCATGTCCTTTTAATCTCATGACGGCATGCCTGACCTTCTTATCCTCTTCGATATCTTCATAATCGAAGTAAGTGTCTAGAGCTCTAATCCAATCTAGCAGCTCTTCTACATCTAGATTTCCCTCATAAACTGGAACGCACATTTTCACCTTTGTACTCATTCTTGCAACGGCTTTGAGTAAGCATTCACTCGCTGCATCTTCCGCTGGGATTTCTTCTCCTCCATGTCCAGCATCATCTTCAATTTTTGATTCACTGGTATCTCCTATATCAGCTTTACGCCTTTCTCTTATCTCCATGTCCTCCATTCTAGCACGAAGATTTCGCACTTCTCTCTCCATGTCTAGATTCTACACTTGCCTACCTCTTTCTCTGGACAATTCCCTTTCCTCCTCTGGATCGGGTGATTACCTACCCCTTCTCCTTGGCGGCATGGTGAATTCTCCTTTTTTTTTTTTACTCTGCTATAGAAAGCAAAGAAGCTCTTCTAAGCTCTGATACCACTTGACGCAACTGCACTCCTCGGATCACGTTCGCTTCCTCAGGACCCTCTTCTTCTCGGCCCGAAGAACACTAAGGTTCTTTTATTTCCCTATCGGGAAATCTGCACCCCACAGATTTTCTTCCACGTGATCCCCTTCCCTTGACTTATCGGAGGATCGGAACTCGTGACTTCGCAAGTTCTCTGTTGATCACTGGGCTCTCAAATCCCCGAGACCCGATGGATTTTGTCAACGCTGAATTTCTCTCACCTTATCGGGATTTCTTTCCTTATCGCGGTTTCTCAACTCACGATATCAAACACTCCACTTTACCGACTCCCGACTCGCGATACGCCGAAACTCCGACACACGCGTGAGCTGTCTCTTCGACTCCCCGTCACTTCTATCGGGATATCAGACTTCACGGGATCGCGAATCCAGATGTCGATGGATAGGCACTTCTCGCCACGAAACCCCGATGACTTATGCCACCTGTTCTCCACTAGCCCCGGCTATAGTCCACACAATTCTCTCGTCGGGATATCGCGGATCGCGATTCCAACATGCAAGAGTTTCCTGCCTTCGAAAACCCCGATTCTCCAATCTCCGATGCGCTCCTTTGTTGCCTTAGCCCCACTTGGTTGAGCCTTTAGTCCACACGACCAGCTCCTATACGACCACAGTTGTAACTCCTATCGGGGTTTCGGGGTTTGCGATGTCGAAATACTCGGGTCCTCATGACTCACGATTCCCCGAATCTCGATATACCGATATTCTGGTGTAATGTGACACATGTTCCCCACTCTAATCTTGGTGGTCCCCACTCTGTCCTTGACCCGTTGGTAAATCGGGTATCGCAATATCGTGGTTCCTGATGCAACAGTTCTTATGTCCTCAAGAATCTCGAAATGTCGAACACCGACTCCTCTCGGATCTTCTGACGCGTGTCCACCCTGAATTCCACGGCTATGATTTCGTCGGTGTTTCGAGGCTCGAAAGGCCTCGAGTTTCTCAAATTCCAAAACACCGATGTCACCAATCTCCCGATGACTCCCGTAACTCTCCTCTTCTCACTGGGACTTAACCCCGACGCAACTTCTGCCAGATCTGACAGTTGGCGGGAAATCAACTGTTGATCCAATGGCTCACAATCTTTGAGCTCGAACTCCGGGTGTGACCGTAATGTTCTTGCTACTTCTCTCGAATCTGACGGCTAGCGGGATTTTGCGAATCCCTTCCACAAGATCTTGACTGTCAATCTCCTTCTCCTGATGAAATCTATGGAACGCTAAGAAATCCTCCACGGAAACTCGCCACCTACACGTAAACTTGCGACGCTTGCTCGAACGATCCACGGCACAACTCCTTGTGCTCTTCTTCAGCAACTCCTCGAAGGTTCTATACCTCCTGAGCTTTCCCAACTCTAATTCTTTCAGAGGGACTTGCACGCACTCCTTGCGGCAAACATTCAACAACTTCTAAGTGTTGAATCCTTTTCAACTCTGTGAACTCCTGCAGCAGCGGTCTTCAATTTCTCTGCTCAGAATCGCAACTCTGAGTCTCAGCTTGGCCTACGCACTCCTCGCACATCCCCTATGCTCAAATGTATTCGTTGAGTGAATGAGAACACAGTTAGACTATCTGATTCTTCTGTCAACGCACTCCTTGCGGACAACTTCGACTGCACTCCTTGCAGGAAATCTCTCACTCAAACAGAAAAACAATTGAAGCGCATTTCACTTCCTCTCAGATTCCAATCTCAACACATGAAATCATACACACAGCATAATAACAATGCATGACAGGAAGTAAATACTCATGAGCATAACCTCAGTACACAGAGAAAACAACACACCATGAATTTGAATCAAAGCTTTCTTATATTAATTCAAATTTCTGTACATGGGTGTTCTTCATACAATTCTCTGCAGGCTCTTCTATGCTCTCTATTCTTCTAATTCTTCCTGAACTATCTTACAATGCACAATGAGGGTGTCTATATCCATTCTCCCTCTTTTCTTCTAGAACTGTCTAATCTAGAAAAATCCTATCTACCTGTATTAACTACTATAATTGCCTCCATCTACTTATGACGAGAGCGTATGGCTCGAGGTCTGATTACATTTTTACCAAGGCACCTTCATTAAATGATCTCATTTATGCTTGGCGCATCAACTTCAAGGGAAATTTCAAAAAAATTGCGCTGGACGTCTTCCAGCTGTCTTCCGCTTCCAGGTTGGATCGATTGTCATGAGGGATGCTCCTGCATCATTAATTCACCGGTAGGCGGGATGACTCAACCAGAGATAGGTCGGGTGTCCGTAGAAACGCGCATGCCTAATCCTTTAAGCAAGCTTATAACTATATATAGTGACGATGAAAGCCTAGAGTCATCTCACGACAACCCTGTGCATGTCCAAGAGGAAAAAGGACCTGAGAAGACTTCTTCCACTGAGCCTGAAGCGAAAACAAAGGAGGTCCCACAAAAGGAAATAGAAGCTGAAAGTGGCCTTGAAACAAAGGAACCCGACACATCAGAAACCGGAGCAGATCTGAAGGATAAGCCTGAATTGGATGAGCCAAAGAAAGAATCCTCGCGAAATGAAATCAGAGGCTCTGCGGCCAATGAGAAAGTAAGTAACAAGTCTATACCCAACGTTGCTATTCTGCTCAATACTCAAACCCCCGACGAGCGATGGGTAGAGGATGGGTCTTCGAGGCACCGCGAGGAAGTTCAAGATCCCGATCTTGAACAAGTATACACCACCGGTAGCCTAGGAAACATACTCACATGGGTCGATCAACAGATACTCAAGTCGGTAGATGAGGTAGCAAATATCTATGCGGTCTCCTACGATTGAAAGAGAAAGGCCATCGTTCAAAGGACTGCAAAGAAAAGAAATATTATGTTGGATCACTCCATCTTTGTTACTACAAAGGATAACTTGATAAACACAACAGATGTTCGGACAACTGAACTTATCGGCGTGGGGAAGGCACTCTCATAGGCCACCCTGGACAGGGCCAAAAGGGTTGAAAAGGAGCTAGTCGCCGCCCTAAAGGAGCTAGAACACTTGCGTCATCTGGCAGAATACTATAAAGGCACCACGCTGACCATTGTGTATGTTGTTCCTGAGTTTATACTTTAAGGCTCTAAAGTATACCATCAAGGCATCAGTAAAGGTAAAGGTATTTAAAAGGGTAAGAATAAAAAAGAAGGGAAAATCAGAGTTGGTTTCTCAACTGCCTTTGTCTAGCTTCCCGTTGTTCTTGGATGTTGATATCTCTCTCAATAGCTACCCATGAATGTTCTAATTCAACCCGGTTAGTTGTTGTTTGTAGAATCGTATTAAACAGGTTTAAAGCAATGCTAGTTTGATCTTGGAGGCCAAGTTCTACGTTGGGCTATCTATTATTTGGGACAGTGATGGAAAATAAAGTTTTAATTAAAATTTTAAAAGTTTTTGATAAATTGTTGCTCCAATTTTTAAGGGATGAAAATAGGAAAAATAGTTTTGGAATTCAAAATAATAATATAATAACAGTTAAGGCCATTTCCTGGACTTGAAACAATTTTGAGAATAGTAAAATAACAAAGAAATACTGCTGAAAAAATATGAGACTTTAATAACGAAAGAATCTCATATTGTAACAGGAAGTAAAGAGGAAAACGTGATTTCTAATGAAGTGTTAAATATAATCATTCAAATGATCTACAGGTCTTAAAATTATTGATAGCAATTTCAGAGGAAAAGCTGTAAATAATTTGATAACCAAATCAATTCAAACTACAAAAAATGTATGAAATAAACTTATAGTTGATCATTCATTAGAAGGACATTGAAAAAGAAACATAAAAATTGTAAACAGGGTTAAAGAACACATAGCTTCAAGTTGACAGAATTCAAAATCTCGTCTACAGTATTTATATCACAATGGATGGGAAAAAAAAAATTTACAATCGGCTCTCTCAAAAACCAAAAATCCCTTTCTTAGTCTTGTGAAAATATATTTATACATGATCACCAAATATTTTTCTCGTTGGTGATTAACCAACTCCCCAAGACTACGGTTACATGAATGAACAATGTCAAACCGTTTACATTTCTATTCTAACTGCTTTATTATTCTAATGATGAAAAATCTTCAAAAGAGTATCTCATGTCTGCGTTGATGAACTTCCTTCTTCCGCTTCAAGACAGCGAATACATTTTCCCAAAACCTTCGCCAAAACTCTGGGAGCTTCTGATATATCTTTTGCCTCAAATATGAAGAACTTTTTCTATAGTTCGGGTAGACGATCTTCAATTATCTTCCTTGTGAACTTAATAGTTTGAAACTTTAAGTTCGGCATCACTATCCATTTGTCAATTTCGGTAACATTGATTACCTTTATTTTTGGGATCTCCACCTGCATTTCCTCCAGATCTTCCTTGAATCTTAGTTGGTGCTTGACAATGTTAATTTCTCCTAATAACCCTTAACAATTGTTTTTTCCAATGTTCAATGAAGTTTTTTCTAAAAGATCAAAAATTCCTTGACAATTGTCATTAACTTCTCTGGTTATTATTTTATTTTCTGTGATGTCTGACTCCCATACCTTAAGTATCACATCACCTTTGATCTGTTCTGAAACAGATAGTTTTTTAGCCTCCCTAAGATCCTCTTTTGTTGACAAAGCCACTGCTTTTTGGAAAGTCATTCTGGTTGCCTTCACTTCTCTTTCTTTCTGGAGAATATTCTCCAAGGATTTATTTTTTTCCTGAAATTAATTATGGACGACTTCCAAATTTAAAAACACTCCCCGTTGTTCCTCTTCTATCTTCAAATGTATTCCCAATACCTGGGCTTGGAAAATTTCAAGCTCTACCACTTGATTTGAAATGGAAATAATCTTATCGTGTAATTGTTTATTTGTTTCTTCTTGCTTTAGGACCTATACCTGAGTGACCTGTATTTTCTGATTTGCTTCCTCTAAGCTTACTTTCACTTTCTGAATCTCTTAAATATCATTTAATCTAGCTTTTTCTAGACCCTTTTTTATTCCCCAACTAATATTTCTTTCGGTCTCTTTCAATTGACCCTGTAGCTAAGCTATCATTTGGTCTTTTTGGTCCAACATAGTTGTCAAATTTCCCACAGAGTATATATTCGCCGACGCTAAAGCTCCCATCATGCCTGCTATCTCTGTAGCGAATTTTCTCTCTTTAAGTTTTTGTCCATATATAATGACCCTATGTTTTTTAACCATCATATCTCCTCTTGGATGAATTTCCTGTTTAAGGATTGCCTTTCTCATTTTACTGAAGAAATAATCGGATGAAGGAATCTCATCCCTAGAAATAGGCTCAAGATCACTAACATACAGAGCTCCCTCATGGGGGTTTCCATAAGTAGACTGCAATAGAGTCAAGGAAGTAATGGGACTTCCAAGTTCTGTCGATGTTGTTCCTCCTACCTTTTTCGGAAAACTCTCAGGGATTTCTGAAGGTGTTTCCAAGTCCTTTCCTTTCCCTACCTCTGATTCTTCTATCTGAGGAACTCATGTTTCCTGTGAAGGCATTTCACCTTCCTTCATTTTTCCTTTTGTATTTACTTTATCCTGTACATTTGTTTCAAAGCCTGGGGGAGGCCCTTCCTGCTCTGGAGGAGGGGTAATAGATTCACCCTGCAAACTCTTTGGTAAACAACTTCGTTTGTGACTCTGAAATGACATGAAACTAACCTGTGAGTCAGGTGACATGGCCTGTACCCTATTCAATACTTCTTCATAGGTTTTGACCTCCTTGAAAATATCATCATAAACAGATGTTTCGTGCTCATAAGATTTCAAATTACAGTGCATCAAATGTCTGCTTACTAATTGATAAGGGTCATGCTTTATGTGCTCAATATTCACCAGTTTTATTTCTTCTAATGCTTTAGCCTCTACTTTGGAATGGTTGAGGTTTAGTAATGAAAATTTCCCGACATACACAGGGAAGGTTGGCCAGGATTTCTTTTGAGCCACTTTTAGCTCTATTCCAATACCACCTTTCACTATTTGATGTGTTACCTCCCTCAATACCAATCTGTCTAGGAGGAATTTTGGAAGTGCGTGAGGGGGGATTGAGCATCCATAAACCCTAATATAAGAGAATTTTTCATCAACAAACTAGTAGGCTATTGCTTTGAGATTTCCTGAGACTGACTCAGAAATGAGAGGGGGTTCACAACCATGAAACATTTTATGCATTGGAATAATTACGAAATGGAAAATTTCATAAAATGCATTCTTAGCATTTTCTTCCCAAAGTGTGGAATGATATTCATGAATGGGCTCGGGGCAAGTTATGTTCCAACTCAAATACATCAAGGGAAAAGGAGTCATAAAGAAAACTGCGTCCATAATGTATGCTGACATATAAAAGGCCACTGGTTGACCTTTAGATTTCGCAACTCTGTAGTTTGAAACTTCTTGAGCTAGGTTATCAGATAGAATTTTACTCCAGTTGAAAGTGAATCCTTCTGAAGCTTCTTCTAAAAAGGGCACCCAATCTGCATGAAAATGGCAAGGATCCTTTCTCTCGAACAGTCTACACAGCATAATAGCTACATAGACCATGTACTCATTCAAATATGTTGTGGCATAAACCCCATGGGTATCGGCCTTAAACTTTGATGGACATCTCGACCAATCTCTAATTAAATCAGGATAAGTTTGGTCTGCCTTAGTACACTCTTTCCTTTGAAATTCATCTAAAAACTCGGCATTAAAAGTGTACTTAGGATTCAGTGAGAGATTATACATTACTTGTATATGTTCTGGTCTGAACAAGTTGACAATGACCCCTTGATCATTTAAGATGCTCCTCATCAGAATATCAACCTTTTCCAATGCCCAACTGATCATATCATTATACGCCAAAATCTGAGGGCGCACTGTGATCTTATGAAGATCTGATTCTGATATATCCCGAAATTGATTATCAGAATCAGTATGAGAATTCTTGAATTCGAATTCCAGGAGTTCAGAGATTTGTGTCCAAGATTTAATGGAATCGATAGCATGTGGCGTAGTGTCAGATATGATATCTCCTTCCTATGTATCTTCACTCTTCTTCGGTGCCTTTTTTGGTGCCATGACTTTAAGTTAGATGGAAAAACTGTCATAGAAAAGGAGTGTATGAGCTCAGTTGAATGTGTCTTGCGCTTGATAGTTTGAAACAGAAAATGTTGTGAAACACAGACCTTCAAACTCTCTTTTAATTCATTTAACGATGAAGGGACTGACGCAGCTGACAAGAATTCAAGACATTTAATGCAGTAGTTATTTACTGAGATACGCATTAGTGTCACATATCACCAGTTATTCTTTATTTAAGTGGCCACATTTTGGTGCTTTTGAATTCAAAAATCAGAACATTTCATTCAATCAGAAACCGAAACGTGAAAAAAACCTAAAAAGATTGATTGTCATTAATCATGCTTTCAAAATAGATTTAATTTGTACTAATCACAGATTAAGAGTCAAGATTTCATGTTTCAGGATTTCGTGGATTGAGTTGACAAGAGGTATGTTATCACTGAATCCTGACTTCCGAAATCGTGAAATTGCGACAAGATTAATTAGAACTTAAATTTGTTTTAGCAAAATAATTGATCGGTATTAAGCGTTTCGAGATTTCGGGGATCATGTTGACAGGAAGTATGTCATCGATGAATCTCGATTTCCGAAATCACGATATGATTAACTTAGGACTTAATTAATCAGGATTAAGGACAAAACATGATTAATTCAATTTAACACAAATTATGGGTCGGGATTTCGCGTTTCAGGATTTCGGGGATCGTGTTGACAAGAGATATGTTATCGCTAAACCCCGAATCCCGAAATCACGATATGATTAAATTAAGCTTTAACTTTTTGTATTAGTGAATTAATTAATCAAAATTTGAACTAACTCTCATTCTTTCAGGAAATCGGGGATTGGGATTTCATGATTCAATATGTATTGAAATATATGTTCTCAGCAAACCCTGAATCCCGAAAACTTTTTAAAGTTAATCTTAACTCCATTAGGTTTAAAGCTTATCAAGATTAAAATAACTTTATAGAAATGCGTCGGGATTCTTATAACATTTTAGGTTTTTTGCCTTTTATTATTTAAAGAATAATTTTTTTTGGGAGATCGGTACCTAGCACTTGGGAAGGATAATGAAGCTTATGCTTTGCAAAAAGCTGAAACCTGAAAAAGGAAAGTTTGGGTCTTAGGGATAAAAATTTTGAAAATTGTTTCAACATAGGCTCCAATTGGGGACCTCATCTCCTTGTGGGACGAGGAGAACATGTAGACTTAGTGCCTTTATTGGGTTAATGGAATCAAGGGTTTATCTCTGCAGAAATTGCTAAGGAAGGGGATACAGAGGAAAAAGAGATTTCATCCTTACTTCTGAAAATATTTTCAAAACTCTCATTTGTTGTAAACTCAGTTGCAGTCCCATTCATGATCTTCTCCTTCTCGTTACTGAAAATAAGTTAGCGTTAAGATGATCAAAACAATCCTAGGAAACCCAACAGATTTCGTGGCTTTCGGCTTGCATCAAACGAAGCAAAATTCATATTTTTAATTGGGGAGCCCTGTCTGGACTTGGGATGCAGATCCGGTTTCAAAAAAACTGGTAACTAGAGTAGAGTGATATTTAAGTATGACAACCTTACAGATACCTCAGATATTGCTTCACTACCAGCGAGCCTGTTCAGTACCCCGGTGAAGTTATCTGTCCCTTTTTACTGAATTTCCTTTCACCACTTCGAATCATAATTATGCGTTTAACCTCAAATATTGTTTCACTTCCAGTGAGCCTGTTCATTACCCTGGTGAAGTTATCTGTCTTATATTTTACTTAATTTCCTTTCACCTCTTCGAATCATAATTATGCATTTAACCTTAGATATTGCTTCTCTACCAGTGAGCTTGTTCAATAACCCAGTGAAGTTATCTGTCTTATATTTTACTTTTTGAATACGAAGTGGGGGCAATCAGTGGTACTTAATATACCAGGGATGGTATCTGTGTAAAAATTGCAGTGGAAGTCTATCAACTTGTTTTGATTACTCTAGACCCACCTTCTCTTAACTTTCAAAACACCTTAGTCCACAGAGAAAAAAGGGGAAAATTATTTTCAGGGGTCTCCCTTCAAGCAAGCTTAAATCCTTAGAAAAATGTTAAGAAACCTAGGAGAGTCAGGATCGGCCTAAGCATAAATTTGTTTAGTCGGAGAGTGACGAGTTATGAGGACTGGTCTGCATTTTAAGAACTATTTTTCAGCTTCCAAAGGTAAGATGTAATCTCTTCTCCCTCTGTGGGAAACCTGGAAAGGTACTTGGTCCTTTATGAAGGCAAAACCGAGGGTAGAAAGGGGTGACGGAGAAAAGAGTCGAAAATCGAAAAACAGGGGTCATGAATCAAATCCTACTCTTGGAATTCTTTCTTAGAGATGTTTTTCTCTTTTTGTTTATTTTAATTACTTCTTATCTTATTCTAGGTGAAACTCTTAGGGTCTAGATTTTGAAAACATTCTTTTAGTGACCTATTACACTTATAATACAATCATTGCATTTCTTATAAAAAACCTTTGTTTGAAAAAATAAACTTTTCTGGAACTCACACCTTTGCCTTACCATTTTCGTTTTCTTTTGAAATAACAGAAAATCTTATCCATCACCTATTTTTGGCAAATTTGTCTTCTGCTATAAGGTTGTATGTTTGCTACTTTCACTTGTCGGGTTGTCAGCTAGAATCCTGTAAGAGAACAATACGAAGAGTATCAGGCTTTTTTTTCTTTTCTTTTTTTCTTTTTTTTTTTTTATAATTTACAGAATGAAAGTAGACTTACCAAAGAAAATTATGAAATAAAAAAAATAAACAAACCGGTATATACAATGGGAATTCTGGAAATCAACTATTCCATATAATGTTTTAAATAACACCCGTTGACAAGGGCGTTCAGGATTTTATCGTCCAAATTTTCTAGCAGAAATGAATTTTTTCCTTCAGGAGATGCAACCTTGAATGGTCCGTACCAGATGTGATCGAATTTACCATGTTTTCTTGAGTCCTCCTTCCTAGCATCCCATTTCAAAACTGAATCTCCGAGGAGAAAATTTATGTCTTTGGACTTACGATCAAATAGCACTTTCATGTCATCCTGGTATTTCTGCATCCTTTCGTCCACTTCGGCCCTGTGTTGTTGGACTTCAATCCGCTGATTTATCCTTCTTGTGACAGGATTTGGTTCTTCCTTCTCATCTTGCCAAAGTTTCATTACAGGAAGCGCTAGATTTATAGGCAACACTACATATGTCCCGTATACCATTTGGAAGGGTGAAGTATGTTGACGGGCGAAAATGACCGTCCGTCAATTGGAAGAGCGAGTCTGGTCCGGGGTTGTCTAAATAACCCAAGCCGTTTGGTATAACTTGTTCTGACGGGTTTAATGGCTCCATTAGCCAATCTAAAAGTCCTAGAAGAAACAAATAAAATAAATGAAAGAGATGAAATAACTAACTAATTACTAAACACTATATAT
>ML807544.1:71685-102366 GCA_009831015.1 Picea engelmannii
GCCATGATCAGATCCGTATCAAATATTTGATAATAGAAACCTGTGAAACAAAAAGAAACCTAAATTAATAACCTAAAAATTGTGAATAAAACAAAAATCTAGAAAAATAAAAAAATGAATTTAAACTAACTATAAGTTCTAAAAAAACATTGTTTATATTTTCCTTTCAAATATGATCTTAATTCTAGAAGCTTCAAGTTAATGAAGAAAAAATATTAATTTTAGTTTTTTACAAAATCAAACAAATGATAGATAATTCTTTAATTACTATTATTTTGAAATGAGATGGAAAATGAAAAAAGAATTTAATTAATTAACATCACCAAATGATTTCATGAAAATGAGAAACCAACCAAGATATTATTTGATGAAGTATTGAACACATTATTCAAAATAGTCAAACTTGCTAATGAATAAAAGAATGAACACATAATCATAATTTAAACGAAAGTAAACATTTGATAAAAATTAATGTTTTGTTTAAATTGAGATTTTTATGCTCGTTTCTAACTTTTGACATATACTCTTGTAATGAATGTCTCAAACTATAGTGAATGTCTTAAGTTTGTCTCAAAGCAAGCCAAGGTATGGAACTATTTGAAAAGGTTGATTTTGTAGCTCATTATAATTATCAAGATTTGAATGGGGGGCCCTTTAAATTTTGTAAAAATATAGGGGGAGTTGTCGGGGCCCAACAAAGTACCAATAGACTTTTTTGTGCCTATCCGATTTTCCCACGGAGCGTATTTCAAATGCACATACCAAGATTTCTTATTTTCGCTCAACACCTTCTTGATTATATTGATTAGGCTCTTGTTTGAAGACTCAGCTAGACCATTTCCCTGAGGGTAGTATGTTGTGGAATGACCAAGAACAATATTATATTTTTGGAAGAAACTGACCATAGCCATAGATTTAAAAGCCTGTGTGTTATCTGTGACTATATTTCGGGGGCAGCCAAATCTAGACAAAATATTTTCTTCTAAGAAATCAATTACCACTGAATCAGTAGCCCTTCTAGTTGGAATAGCTTCCACCCATTTGGTGAAGTAATCTGTAGCGGTCGCCGGTCAGGATCCATCTGTGTTGAGCACTAAAATGAGGATTAATTTCGCCTATGAAATCTAATCCCCGTTGCTTTAAAGGAGCTTCCCCGAAACCAATGGAATTGTTGGGAGTTTATGTTTGCCTGAGAATAATTGGCAAGGGTTGCAAGCTCGGACCTTGGCGTTGACGTCTGAAAAAAGTTTGGGCCAATAATACCCTGCCCTCAGGATCTTATAGGTCGTTTCCCTCCAGGCATGGTGTCCTCCACACACTCCTTCGTGAAATTGTCTTATGACCTTTTTTGTTTCTGACTTGACCAAACAAACCAACAGGAAGCCAAGTGGGTCCTTCCAATATAATCGTCTTTCAGATATGCAGTACTTGATCGCATGCATCTTTAGCGTTCTGGATTTAGATGGGGGTAAGTCATTTGGTCACTTCAAGGTCAACAAGTAGGACACTATGTCTTTGTACCAATTTGATGAAGCAAATTTCTCTTCAATTTTGATTTCAGCTATTGGTTCATCAAGTTCATTCATGTCCACACACTCTTCCCCTCCCTGTAAGCCATTTATTCCGAGAGCTCTGAAATTTGATTCAGCTAAGAGTTTAGCTAAGCCTTGTCCTTTTACTAATTTCATTGGTTTTATCTCCAAGTCGAATTCTTGGATCTTGGCAAGCCACCGTCTTCTTTTGCCATCATTGTCGGATTGAACCAAAATATCTTTTACGGAGATAGTAGGTACATACGCAATCACCTTAGAATGTAACACATAGGTTCTGAAAGCCTTTAATGCCTTCACCATAGCATATACTTGTTTTTCCATTATATTATATCTGAGTTCAGCATCTCGAAGACTTTTGCTAAAAAAGGCTATCGGTTGCTCGAAACATTCTTCATTCTTCTGAAGGAGTACCACGGCAAGTGTGTGTTCGGAGGCGAATGAGAAAATAAGAAAATCCTTAAGATAATTAGGGCTTGCTAGTACAAGTGCCTCGCTTATAACTTTCTTGATGTGTGCAAACGATGCTTTAGCTTCCACTGTCCATTTCACTTCGTTGTTTTTCTTCAGCATATCTGTGATCAATTTTACGATTTCAGCAAAATTTGGAATAAATCTTCTCAAAAAAAATATTTTTCCTAAGAATGACTGAATCTCTTTTACATTCCTAGGAATACTTATTGTATCTATAGATTCAACTCTTTTAGGGTCAATTCTAATTCCATCTCGAGACATGATATGGCCCAAAAGTTTACCTTCTTTCATAGCGAAGTGAGATTTTTTGGGATTTAAAGACAAACCAAACTTGCGGAATTTCTCAAACGTCTGCTTGAGATGAATCAGATGATCTTCATCAGATTTAGAAAAAACGGTTAGATCATCAAGATAGATAACCACAAATTTATCTCGTTCACCAATGAAAGCGATATCCATAGCCCGTTGGAAGGTAGCACCTGCATTCATCAAACCAAACGGCATCTTATCATACATAAATGTACCCCAAGGAGTGGTAAAGGTTGTCTTTTCTTTATCGTGTTCGTTGATGGCAATTTGATTGTACCCTGAAAACCTATATATCATCGACATCCTATTTTCCCCCACTATTTTTTCTAAAACGTGATCCATTTTGGGTAGGGGGTAATTATCTTTGAGGGATGACTTATTAAGATTTCTGAAATCGACACACAGTCTAATTTCCCCATTTTTCTTTCTAACCGGGACCAGGTTTTCTACCCAATCAGAGTATCTCAATGGTGCAATTATTTTTGCATCTAGGAGTTTTTTTACTTCCTTTTCGATCACGGGCAATAAAATAGGATTAATTTGTCTGAGTTTTTGTCTAAAGGGTTTGACACCAGGCTTTAGGGGTATCTTATGTTCGATCACAGAGGTGTCATAGGTTCTTAGCTCTTCATATGACCAAGCGAAAACGTCTTTGTACTTTCTAAGCAAATCTGTGTATTTATTTTTTATTTCAGGGGATAGATACTTGGATAGCTTAACCAACCGAGGATTTTCTTTAGTAGCTATGTCACAGTCTTCAACCTCTTCAGACTGAGGTTGTAGAGTGGATTTTGAAGGGATATCATCTTGATTGAATAATCTTTCAAAGGGAATCAGACCCTTGGGGATCTGGTTATTTTTTAGAACAAGCATTCGATGATTCGCGATTTTATCGTGAAACTCTTGAGAATCCTCTCCTTCCTGCATGATCCAAATGGGGTCATTTTGGTTTTCCTAGTCAGTGTGCGTTTCGACAAACTCGTCTATAGATTCCAAAAATTTGCGAAGCTGTTCATCGTCCTCAAAGACTTGCCAATGTTGTATGTTATTCGGTATAGAAGGTCAGTGCCTCATTTGTATGTGGTATTTTAGTTTAAATGCGGTAGGAGGTGTGAAAGTAGAGGCTGCCTTGTCTAACGCATCATCCTGTTGGTTTTCATTTTGAGGAATGAAATGAACTTTGACAAAGGAGAAGAAATTTTCGGTCAGATCCCAGACGCAATTCCTGTAGGACCTCAACCTAGGATGTTTGGTCTGGTACTGTTGATATACTTGTTTAATTATTAGCTCGACGTCACCAAAGACTTCAAGGTTTTTTATTTTCATTCTCCTGACAACTTCTATACCTAACACTAAGGCTTCATACTCGCATACGTTATTTGTGTAGTCCACATTCCACTGAATCCTATATGAAAAGGGGATCACAAATTGATCATCAGGAGCCACAAGGAGTTCCCCAGCTCTAGCTCCAAGGAAAGATGAAGCACCGTCAAAATACATCTTCCATACACCAGTGCTATATACATTTTTTTTTTTTTTCTTTTTCAGTTTTTTCTTCTGTACAACTTTCATCTATATCTACTTCAAAATCATCATCAATAGATATTATACAATTTCCTAAATCTTGATCGGCAATATATACAGGATGGTTATTTGGGTTATGTGGATCACCTATCGTGAATGCTAACCTAGTTTCTCTGTAAAGACACGTGTATTGTCCTCCAAAAATTGGAATCGTAGCATATGTCATGTCAAGTTGGAGAGATCCTCCAAGCTTGGCACCCCATGACCTAGATAATAGCATACCATATTTAGGAGGGATATCGGCGACCACTACGTCCATAAGAATGTTTTTTGCAGGTATTTGTGCCAGACCTACCACCAAGTCTTTAATCATGCCTATGCATTTGACCTTTCTTGAATCAAATGAATATAAGTCTCCATATGGCTTGGTGATTTCGAGACCTAGTTTCTCCATAATGGCTTTTGGCATCACATTGTGAGATGCTCCAGAATCTAGCATGCAGTTATGAAGTAGGTGGTTGAACAAGGTCAACGTGATATAAAAGGGAGCTACAGTGTCTCTTGCACCTTCGAAATGCGGACCAAAAACTATGTTCGGCTTGTCGTCTTCTAAGTTGATGGCATCGGCCTGGCTTTCATCTTCTGAAAAGAGAATCATTTTGGAAATTCATTTTCTATATATGGGATTTTTAGCCAGTTCAACAAGTGGGATAGGGATTTTGATTTTATTTATTTCATTTTCCAAATTAAAATTTCCTAGGGTCTTGTCGCTTTCTATGTTTGGGGCCTCCATTCCTTTCTTTTCAGCTTTTCTTTGTGGTGCGGACTTGGTTTCAATCATAGGATCCTGTGTTTTATCAACGGGTGTTCCTATTGACTTTGACTTGACAGGTTGTGTGTCAGCGGTTTGGGTTTTTTCAGTTTTTTTCTCAACAACCTTTGGAGCTACTTCATCAGTTTCGCCTCTAGGCAAGATCTTTTTTGTTGGAGCAATTGGAAGATTCTTGTTCCTAGGTCTTAAATTATATTTCTCCTGTAATTCGGCTATAATATCATCTGTGATACCCTGATAGGCCAAATATTCAAACGTATCGTTGCTAACATTGCCTTCCGATGTAATTTCTTTATGTAAGGATTTTTCGTAATCTTGTCTCGATAAATAAGGTGATTTATTATCGTCGCCAAGATTATTAATATCCTCATCAAAATCTTCAAAATCTTCTATATCTTCCTCTCCAATGAAGTTTTCACTTTTGAAGGGGGTTGGGATTTTTTTATCCTCATTTTTAATTGTTTTTTGTGGGGATCAGGATTCCTTCTAAAATCCTTCCTGGGAAAATTATCCCTTTTTTATTTCTCTAGTTCCATTTTTGAGATCTTATTTGAAAGTTCTCTAATTACCCTAGCCATATCATCTATTTTATCTTCGGAGGATTTCCCTGATCTTGAGGGTCCACCTTGCTCTTTGAATTTCCTATTTTATTTTTTCCCGTTTTCTATTTTTGCTTTTAATTTCCCTGATGCCATCATGTTTGATTCAATCTCGAGAGCATCATCTTGCATTTTCATGAGATCTATTGATCTCATTTCTCTCAATAATAAGGCGAAATTGGGATCAAAGGTGCCAGTAAAAGTCACCTTTGCTGCGGGTTGTGAAGGTTTGACCTCAACCGAGATTTTATTATACAACTTGTTAAACCTTTGCATGAACTCAAGAACAGATTCTGAGTTTTTCTTTCTAAGGGCTCCAAATTCAGTTAAGTAATAGAGGTGGTCCTTCCTCTCACCCCATTGTCTAATAAAAGAGTTTTCAAGTTCTTCGTAAGATCTTAAAGATCTGGATGCTAAGGCTCGGAACCAGGTCCTCACCTGTCCTTCGAAAGTTTGAACGAGGAGTCTAGAATAGACATCTTCATGTTCGATTCTGAGGATGTCGTCAAATTGGTCAAAGAAATTTATGTGTTCTTGAGCGGTTAAATATCCTTCCCCTGTAAATTTGATAAGGCTTTTCATATAGTTTTTGGGAAGATCGTGTAGGGGAACTGGGAGGACAAGGGGGGCATATCTAGCAGCTACTTTAGCAAAGATTCCAGGAATCGGAACTTGGCCACCTGTTGGTCCTCCTGGTGCACCCCCCCCAGCTCCAGCACCTCCATGTGCAGCCATTGGTAGATTTGAGGCTGAAGCTTGGAATGCGTGAGGAGAAGGTTCACGGAAAACTGGGGAAAATACCTCGAGAAAAGAGAACGTATCGTATGAGAGGGGAAGTGAGACAGATCTCTCAAGTGTTTCTGAAACGTTCAACTACGCAAAATGAGGCTGACAAATAGTATGTATGGGTGAAATGAATTGTCTAAGGGATATTCGGGATTTTAAAATCTTTTTCGGATCAGAGACTGGCGAGGTCTGCTTGTCGTCCAGGTTCTTTCTAGTGTTCTTTCGGCTAATAGCCAGTTTACTTATCATGGAATCACCAAGTGAGAAATAAAGGTAGCCTTAGAAGGTTTTCTATCTTTGTTCACTATCAAAGAAAGAAAGTGTCAATGTCGTTCTTCCCAGGGAAAAATTTTGTTTCTTCGTTCCCCGGCAACGGCACCAAAAAGATGTTGTTCCTGAGTTTATACTTTAAGGCTCTAAAGTATACCGTCAAGGCATCCGTAAAGGTAAAGGTATTTAAAAGGGTAGGAATCAAAAAGAAGGGTAAATTAGAGTTGGTTTCTCAACTGCCTCTGTCTAGCTTCCCGTTGTTCCTAGATGTTGATATCTCTCTCAATAGCTGCCCATGAACGTTCTAATTCAACCCGATTAGTTGTTGTTTGTAGAATAGTATTAAACAGGTTTAAAGAAATGCTAGTTTGATCTTGGAGGCCAGGTTCTATGTTGGGTTGTCTATTATTTGGGACAGTCATGGAAAATAAAGTTTTAATTAAAATTTTAAAAGTTTTTGATAAATTATTGCTCCAATTTTTAAGGGATGAAAATAGGAAAAATAGTTTTGGAATTCAAAATAATAATATAATAACAGTTGAGGTTGTTTCCTGGACTTGAAACAATTTTGAAAATAGTAAAATAACAAAGAAATACTACTGAAAAAATAGGAGGCTTTAATCACGAAAGAATCTCATATTGTAACAGGAAGTAAAGAGGAAAACGTGATTTCTAATGAAGTGTTAAATATAATCATTCAAATGATCTACGGGTCTTAAAATTACTGATAGCAATTTCAGAGGAAAAGTTGTAAATAATTTGATAACCAAATCAATTCAAACTACAAAAGATGTATGAAATAAACTTATAGTTGATCATTCATTAGAAGGAAATTGAAAAAGAAACATAAAAATTGTAAACAGGGTTAAAGAAAACATAGCTTCAAGTTGACAGAATTCAAAATCTTGTCTACATTATTTATATCACAATGGATGGGAAAAAAAAAATTACAATCGGCTCTCTCAAAAACCAAAAATCCCTTTCTCAGTCTTGTGAAAATATATTTATACATGATCACCAAATATTTTTCTCGTTGGTGATTAACCAACTTCCTAAGACTAAGGTTACATGAATGAACAATGTCAAATCGTTTACATTTCTCTTCTAACTGCTTTATTATTCTAATGAAGAAAATCTTCAAAAGAGTATCTCATGTCTGCGTTGATGAACTTCCTCCTTCTGCTTCAAGACAGCGAATACATTTTCCCAAAAACTTCACCAAAACTCTGGGAGCTTCTAGTATATCTTTTGCCTCAAATATGAAGAACTTTTTCTGTAGTTCGGGCAGACGATCTTCAATTATCTTCCTTGTGAACTTAATAGTTTGCAACTTTAAGTTCGGCATCATTATCCATTTGTCGATTTCGGTAACATTGATTACCTTTATTTTTGGGATCTCCACCTGCATTTCCCCAGATCTTCCTTGAATCTTAGCTAGTGCTTGACAATGTTAATTTCTCCTAATAACCCTGAATAATTGTTTTTTCCAATGTTCAATGAAGTTTTTTCTAAAAGATCAAAAATTCCTTGACAATTGTCATTAACTTCTCTGGTTATTCTTTTATTTTATGTGATGTCTGACTCCCATACCTTAAGTATCACATCACCTTTGATCTGTTCTGAAACAGATAGTTTTTTAGCCTCCCTAAGATCCTCTTTTGTTGACAAAGCCACTACTTTTTGGAAAGTCATTCTGGTTGCCTTCACGTCTCTTTCTTTCTGGAGAATATTCTCCAAGGATTTATTTGTTTCCTGAAAGTAATTCTGGATGACTTCTGGATTTAAAAACACTCCCTGTTGTTCCTCTTCTATCTTCAAATGTATTCCCAATACCTGGGCCTGGAAAATTTCAAGCTCTACCACTTGATTTGAAATGGAACTAATATTATCTTGTAATTGTTTATTTGTTTCTTCTTGCTTTAGGACCTGTGCCTGAGTGACTTGTACTTTCTTATTTTCTTCCTCTAAGCTTTCTTTCACTTTCTGAATCTCTTGAATATCATTTAATCTAGATTATTCTAGACCCTTTTTTATTCCCCAACTAATATTTCTTTTGGTCTCTTTCAATTGACCCTTTAGTTGAGTTATCATTTGGTCTTTATGTTCCAACATAGTTTTCAAATTGCCCACAGAGTATATATTCGTCGACGCTAAAGCTCCCATCATGCCTGCTATCTCTGTAGTGAATTCTCCCTCTTTAAGTTTTTGTCCATCTATAATGACCCTATGTTTTTTAACCATCATGTCTCCTCTTGGATGAATTTCCTGTTTAAGGATTGCCTTTCTCTTTTTACTGAAGAAATAATCGGATGAAGGAATCTCATCCCTAGAAATAGGCTCAAGATCACTAACATACATAGCTCCCTCATGGGGGTTTCCATAAGTAGATTGCAATGGAGTCAAGGAAGTAATGGGACTTCCAAGTTCTGTCGATGTTGTTCCTCCTACCTTTTTCAGAAAACTCTCAGGGATTTCTGAAGGTGTTTCCAACTCCTTTCCTTTCCCTGCCCCTGATTCTTCTGTCTAAGGAACTCATGTTTCCTGTGAAGGCATTTCACCTTCCTTCATTTTTCCTTTCGTGTTTACTTTATCCTGTACATTTGTTTCAAAGCCTGTGGGAGGCCCTTCCTGCTCTGGAGGAGGGGTCGTAGATTCACCCTGCAAACTCTTTGGTAAACAACTTTGTCTGTGACTTTGAAATGACATGAAACCAACCTGTGAGTCAGGTGACATGGCCTGTACCCTGTTCAATACTTCTTCATAGGTTTTGACCTCCTTGAAAATATCATCCTAAACAGATGTTTCGTTCTCATAAGCTTTCAAATTACAGTGCATCAAGTGTCTGCTTACTAATTGATAAGGGTGATGCCTTCTATGCACAATATTCACCAGTTTTATTTCTTCTAATGCTTCAGCCTCTACTTTGGAATGGCTGAGGTTTAGTAATGAAAATTTCCCGACATACACAGGGAAGGTTGGTCAGGATTTATTTTGAGCCACTTTTAGCTCTATTCCAATACCACCTTTCACTATTTGATGTACTACCTCCCTCAATACCAATCTGTCCGGGAGGAATTTTGGAAGTGCGTGAGGGGGGATTGAGCATCCATAAACCCTAATATAAGAGAAGTTTTCATCAACAAACCAGTTGGCTATTGCTTTGAGATTTCCTGAGACTGACTCAGAAATGCGAGGGGGTTCACAGCCATGAAACATTTTATGCATTGGAATAATTACGAAATGGCAAATTTCATAAAATGCATTCTTAGCATTTTCTTCCCAAAGTGTAGAATGATATTCATGAATGGGCTTGGGGCAAGTTATGTTCCAACTCCAATTCATCAAGGGAAAAGGAGTCATAAAGCAAACTGCATCCATAATGTATGCTGACATATAAAAGGCCATTGGTTGACCTTTAGATTTCGCAACTCTGTAGTTTGAAACTTCTTGAGCTAGGTTATCAGATAGAATTTTACTCCAGTTGAAAGTGAATCCTTCTGAAGCTTCTTCTAAAAAGGGCACCCAATCTGCATGAAAATGGCAGGGATCCTTTCTCCCAAACAGTCTACACAGCATAATAGCTACATAGACCATGTACTCATTCAAAGATGTCGTGGCATAAACCCCATGGGTATCGGCCCTAAACTTTGATGGACATCTCGACCAATCTCTAATTAAATCAGGATAAGTTCAGTCTGCCTTAGTACACTCTTTCCTTTGAAATTTAGCTAAAAACACGGCATTAAAAGTGTACTTAGGATTTGGTGAGAGCTTATACATTACTTGTATATGTTCTGGCCTGAACGAGCCGACAATGACCCCTTTATCATTTAAGATGCTCCTCGTCGGAATATCAACCTTTTCCAGTGCCCAACTGATCATATCGTTATACGCCAAAAGCCGAGGGCACGTCGCGATCTTATGAAGCTCTGATTCTGCTATATCTTGAAAGTGATTATCAGAATCAGTATGAGAATTCTTGAATTCGAATTCCAGGAGTTCAGATATTTGTGTCCAAGGTTTAATGGAATCGATAGCGTGTGGCGTAGTGTCAGATATGATATCTCCTTCCTATGTATCTTCACTCTTCTTCAGTGCCTTTTTTGGTGCCATGACTTTAAGTTAGATGGAAAACCTGTCACAGAAAAGAAGTGTATGAGCTTGGCCAAATGTGTATTGCGCTTGATAGTTTGAAACAGAAAATGTTGTGAAACATAGACCTTCAAACTCTCTTTTAATTCATTTAACGATGAAGGGACTGACGCAGCTGACAAGAATTCAAGACATTTAATGCAGTAGATATTTACTGAGATACGCATTAGTGTCACATATCACCAGTTATTCTTTATTTAAGTGGCCACATTTTGGTTCTTTTGAATTCAAAAATCAGAACATTTCATTCAATCAGAAACCGAAACGTGAAAAAAACCTAAAAAGAATATTGTCATTAATCATGCTTTCAAAACAGAGTTAAGTTGTACTAATCACAGATTAAGAGTCAAGATTTCGTGTTTCAGGATTTTGGGGATCGAGTTGACAAGAGGTATGTTATCACTAAATCTCGACTTATGAAATCGCGAAATCGCGACAAGATTAATTAGGACTTAAATTCGTTTTAGCAAAATAATTGATCGGTATTAAGTGTTTCAGGATTTCAGGGATCGTGTTGACAGGAAGTATGTCATTGATGAATTCCGATTTCCGAAATCACGATATGATTAACTTAGGACTTAATTAATCAGGATTAAGGACAAAATAGGATTAATTCAATTTAACACAAATTATGGGTCGGGATTTCGTGTTTCAGGATTTTGGGGATCGTGTTGACAAGAGATATGTTATCGCTAAAACCCGAATCCCGAAATCATGATATGATTAAATTAAGATTTAACTTTTTGTGTTAATGAATTAATTAATTAGAATTTGAACTAACTCTCATTCTTTCGGGAAATCGGGGATCAGGATTTTTTGATTCAATATGTATTGAAATATATGTTCTCAGCAAACCCTGAATCCCAAAAACTTTTTAAAGTTAATCTTAACTCCATTAGGTTTAAAGCTTATCAAGATTAAAATAACTTTATAGAAAATGTGTCAGGATTCTTATAACATTTTAGGTTTTTTGCCTTTTATTATTTAAAGAATAAAGTTTTTCAGGAGATCGTTACCAGGCGCTTGGGAAAGATAACGAAGCTTATGCTTTACGAAAAGCTGAAACCTAAAAAAGGAAAGTTTGGGTCTTAGGGATAAAAATTTTGAAAATTGTTTCAACAGTGTACCTGAAATGTGAGTTCGAAGAAGTTTACAAGGAGTTCAAGAAAGAAAGACACTTTTTAATTACAATAATAGCTGAGTTCCAAGAGGACACTCTCATGGCACTCGCAACATGCAAGGATATGGAGCGATGGTATGAAAAGGTGCAGCAAGCAGTAGAAAGACTCAAGTACATTGATGTAGTCCAGTAGGGCCAAGACAAAGAAGAACATGGCATTCGGACGGTACACAAAAGTAGTCTTAATCGCATGAAGCGATCATTCGAGTATTGGGCTAAGATGTCCCAGGACCCACACTGAGAAATCCAAGAGTAGTGGATCAGATGCAAGAAGCATTGGGATAAAATTAATAAAGTAATGAAGGTTATCAAACTTCTTGAGTTTGGAAACCCCGACAACTTCATCGACCTAAGCGACGTAGTAGAGTCGTATGCCAAACAAGATTTGGTATGGACCGAAGAGCTCACAAAGATGACCGACGCAAGGCCAGCACAAGTGCAACGATTTGCAGAGCATCTAATCAGAGCTCAAATCGTGCTACAATAGTTGAACTCCAGTCTAGTGAAGTACCAGACGCATGCGATGGACATCAGAGGAATACATGCGGTTCTGATGGAATAGCACAAATTTTTATGGGCCCAAACTTGTGAAGAGTTGTTTATCAGTTGGTCTGTGCACGAGAGAAGTCACCCTTTTCAAGAGATATCTTGGGTTGATTATTAAAGAAACTATTAGTATAGGATGCCACGTGGAGAATTTTGTTTTGCTTAAACTGCACTTAGTCGTTAATTTCAGTTAAACTTTGCATTATAAATAAATACATCGACCAGTTAGTTAAGGGTCGATGGTTGTTGTAAGAACTCTTTCGTTTTGGTTGTTAAGAATTATTTTGAAGCTTCTATGAATTGAGAAGTCCTTCTAGACCAGAGACAAGTCATTTTCATCAAATTCATATGATTGGACATGGAGAACTATTTCCCATCTCGTTTCATGAATGATGTTGTAATGAGTAAGAGATGTTTAATCTATTGTCAAGTTATCTGGTGCAATATTTTTTTGTTCTTTACTTTAAATGATGAAGACACATCGTTGTGTTAACATGTGATGAATGATTATGGTAGATGAATTATTTTGCTTGCCATTATCTTATTTGCATATGTGTTTTCTTTCTGATAATTAGTTTCTCAGACAATAATTGGATGATCACGAGGTTAATGTATTAGTACTAGGCCTATGGTATAGAATCATTGTTTGCATGCTTGAGAAGCGGGTTATCCCAAGTTCAGCCTCTTCCCCAGTAATTAGAATTTAATCTTATTTGTCACCAAGTTGGTTTATGTTGGCTTCCATCTCATATCGGTCTCACCCAAGAGAAAATACAAAAAGAGATAATCTAAAATGAAGGAAGAGCCTTCACAAGAAAACATAAAGTCCATCGATAAATTGGTCGGATCGCAAGATCTGGAGAACCATTCCACCATTAAACGTTGCAGAGTCTAATTGGGCCTCTGTGGCGGGTTTGGTTCCTACTGTTGAATCAGGGATTTAGGACCCATCAACAGAATTGGCGCTAGAAGGAGGGTTGAGAATGAATGGTTGAATATGTATTTTATATAGCATTTCAAACAGCCTACAGATTCGTAACGGCCCACATGCATGGCCAGTCATTCCATAGACATCCTACACACGCTAAGTACTCTTGGAACGAGCAACTCACCCCAGGTTGAGGAATAACCTTTTCACCCTGAAATACCTTACGCTCTTCCTCACGAGGAAGTAAATCAATTCACAAGAATTACAATAGCCTATGCTCGGTAGATCAGTGCATTGTCTCTAGCTCCCATACTCCCTCGAAGAAAACAACAAAGCAGACCAGTGGTTAGTACTCCCAATGAGTTTTTCGTACACTCAGTAGAAGACTTAATATATTTCACAATCACCGAATTCCAAGAACCTCTTGATTTGATACCCGAGACACCAGCCAGAGACATCTCTGAGCCAGACGATTTTTCGGAAGAGGAAGAGTTTAACTCAGAGCCTGAATATATGGAAGGAAACAATGACCATAATGATGAAAGGGAGAACCCACCTTTGAACAATCAACCCTAGTTAGCCAAAGACGCTTTGGCCCTCCCAGGACCAATTCATAATCTTCCTTGTCACCCAGAGAAATTGCTTCCTAATTTCGATCCCGAAACCTCTAGATTGCTTGAGGGTCATATCAAGAAATTTATATTAGCAATCAGTATTATGAACGTCCAACATGAAGACGTAGTATGCAAAATTTTCCCCTATACGTTTGAAAATTCAACTTCCACATGGTATTTTAATCTCCCAGTAGGATCTATAACCAACTGGACGAAGTTCCAAAAGGACTTTCTAGATAAATTTGTGGAGGAAACTACTACGGGAGCTCTGATGGTTGAGTTGTTCACGGCCACCATGAGTCCGAAATAAAGGGTCAAAGATTTCAATCAAATATTCACGACCATCTTAAACAAATTCCAGCCCGTGACAAGACCAACTCAGGAGTTGCAAATCGAGGTTTATGCTAAAACGCTCCCGGCTTCTATTTCTATGTTTGTAAAAAGGGTCGCCAAGAGAACCCTGGCTGAAAATTTTGAAGAAGCCAAAATGATATAATTCCAGATGAAATTATGTAAAGAAGGTCAAGCCTCTCTGGTCAAGAAAGAAGTTCAACTTCCTCCCACAAGGAGGCTCCTTTTGACTAGGTCGTCGAGCAAGCAATCAGAATAGACTCCCAACAAGGGTAATGGAGACATAGAAGACCTACAATGTATGGTTAAGAAATTGTCAAACGATATCATAGACATGAAGAGGAATGCAAGGGAGGGAAACCAGTGCCAAAGGCCCTATAAACCTTTCTTTAAAAGAAACCCACTGTTCAAGGAAATTGAACCTCCCTCCCCCAGCTAAATTAAATATAGATCTAGGGAATGTTGCATCTGACTCTTTCTGTACATATCACTAGGAAAATGACTCCAAAAGAGATTGCCCTCAATGGGTGCATGCCATGAATTTGATGGCCAATCGGTTTCTAGACGAAGTCTATGTGACCGAACAGCCAAGCAGTTCAGCTATGAATATTGTTGACCAGGAAGAGATTGATCCACCATAAGATATAGCCATGCGATATGGGATCCCGACCTGATCATGTATTCCGATGACCTATTTGAGTCTCAAGAACAACCCGTGGAAGTCTCAGTGATGCAGACATGCAGTAAGGGTCTGCCTAGCTCAAAAGATACCGCTACCACCCAGACCTCGAGAAGTAAGGCAACTCTCGATCACCCAAAAACACCTTTCGCTCTTGGTAAAAAACTTATAAGCATCCATACCCGAGAATTGCCCAAACTGGATTACAACATGGTCGAAGATTTGAAGAAGTTAAAGGCTAATATATCAGTTATGGACATATGCAAGATTCCTCAGCAGAAGGACTTTTTGTTACAAGTTTTTAACTCAATAGAAATCTGACGACAAGTGATGGTCAGGAAAGAAGTCTATCCCCCATAGATATGGTGAGAAAACCAACTGTGAACACTTGCTCTGAAGATAGGAAGGAAAAACCTTTTGTCCCACTGCTCCTCTTAACGTTTCAAGTCTTCAATAGAAACCTTCACAATTGTTTGGTAGATTCTGGGGCATCTTCCAACGTTATGCCCTTGTCTATTTGAAAAAAGTTAAATGTTGTTCCTCTCAAGAGTGATAAACGTGTCATACAACTAGACAAAACCTAGGTCAAGGTCATGGGAGAACTCAAATATGTAATGATCAGAATAGCGACACACCCCAAGTTTGTGCAAGTGATTGACATCATTGTGGTAGATATTCCAAAGGCCTATTGGTTATTACTAAGTCGAGATTGGTCTCAAAAGTTAAACAGATACTTCAGTATAGATTGGGCACACCTTTGGCTACCACTGAAAGGATACAAGAACATTATCAGAATCGATAGGGAGAAATATCTGAAACATACAGTCATCGACCTAGAAATCCCGAACGAACCCTAATCCACAGATTTCCCCGTGTTGGGCAATTATTCCTGCGATTCCCACTTCAGAAACTTTTTTCCTCTCTTGTCCGATGTCCCTCTCACTCAAAAATCTGAAATGATTTTTCAAGAAAAGTCATCGATACCGAAAAAAGACACACTCTTCTGTCTGAACCCTGTGCCAGAGATTACAAAACAAAAGATAGGAGAGCAAAAAATTAATAAGGAAAAGGAAAAGAGTGATTGTCATCCACCAATTTGGACTTTGTACTTTCATGGATCTAAATCGCAAGAAGGGTCAGGATCAGGGTGCATCCTCATTGATCCTAAAGGTAAACGTCATTTCCTATCTTGTAGGCTAAAATTTGAATGTACAAACAACACTGTCGAATATGAAGCTCTAGTACAAGGATTAAAGAAATCTATAGACTTGAATATCAAAGAATAGAAGGTTTTCAGGGATTCTGAAAATATCATTAGACAAGTAAGGAATATTATACATTTCAATTCTCCTCACCTAAAGAACTATCAATAGGAGGTGCATAGGTTAATGGATAATTTTAAAGCCTTCAATATTACAGCGATCCCCAGAGCAAAGAATATTCTTGCTAACTCCTTGGCCACAACTGCTTCCAGGTTGTCACCTCTAGAAGATTATGAAGCCTCCTGATTCACTGTGGAGCTTCTCTACAAACTGTCGGTGCCTAATAACATTTATAATTGGAAAGTCTTTGAAGGAGATGAACAGATCATAAACTTTCTAACTAACAAAGACAATTTCAAATATTTGGCTATTGATGATGAAGTATTCCAAGAGAAATCAACAGAGACCAATCCTAGGACAGGACAACCTATTGATAAATCAAAGTCTCACACAATCCTGAAAGGTATAGCTAATCTAGAAAATTTGTTTGATCTAAAAGAGCTATTTAAGGGGCCTAAAAACGCAACATATCTCTTGTCCCCTGCATGAAATTATAAATCTCAAAACCTTAGAAAACCCAAAGAATGTGAATCTCGACAAGACTATATCCAAAGAGGAAAGGAAATCTTATCTCAAATTGTTCAGACAATACCAAGATGTCTTTGCATGGTCCTATCGAGATCTGAAAACGTATGATATCTGCATCATTCAACACACTATCCTGTTAAAACCTGAAGTGAAACATTTCCAACAAAATCTCTGAAAGTATCACCCATCCCTGGAACCTCTCATGTATCAGGAATTAAAAAAAAAATTAGATGAAAAGATCATTTTCCAGGTTAGGAATTCTGCATGGGTAGCAAATCTTGTCTCGGTGAGGAAAAAGTCAGGAGAGATCCACCTATGCATAGATTTTAGGAACCTCAACAAAGCTTCAGAAAAGGACAATTACCCAATCCCACCAATGGAACAACTCATGTAGACCGTGTCTGGCATGGAGATTTTCTCTCTACTATACGGTTTCTTAGGTTACAACCAAGTTCTGGTTTTGGAGGAAGACCGTTTAAAAACCACCTTCCGAACCAATTGGAGAACCTTCACTTATAAACGAATGCCTTTCGGGTTAATTAACACAGGAGCGACCTTCCAAAGGACCATGGATGTAAATTTCCAGGGACTAATCAATAAATGTGTGGTAGTGTATCTAGAGGATGTAACAGTGTATTCAAAGAATAGAGAAGAGCACATCCAACACTTAACTCAGATTTTTGAAAGGTGTAGGAAATACGGTATATCCTTAAACCCTAAGAAAAATATCTTCAGTGTCAAGGAAGGTAAGTTGTTAGGTCACATTATATCTCAAGCAGGAATTCACATAGACCCAGAAAGGATTAAGGCCATAGCTGAACTCCACTTGCCCCATAACAAGAAAGTTATGCAGTCCTTTTTCGGGCAAATCAATTTTGTGAGGAAATTCACTCCGGATTTCGTGAAAATCATCAAACCCTCACAAAAGATGATTCACAAGGATGTCGAATTTAAGTGGGATGATGAGCGAAAAGGTGCTTTCAGTAATATCAAAGTTGTTATATCCCGGGCCCCGGTGTTGCGAACTCCCAATTTCAATAGAGTCTTCTTCCTCTATACTTTCGCCTCGACCAATCGTTAGTTGCAATTTTGACTTAGAAGGATGATGACAACAATGAGGCCCCAGTGTCATTAATGAGTACTAATCTTCAAGGAGTTGATCTCAATTATCCTGCTATAGACAAACAGGTCTATGCAGTATATAAGGTAGTAAAACATTTCAGGTCTTACATCCTCAAGAACCACACTAAAGTGATTGTGTTGCACCCTGCAGTCCGATCCTTGCTTACCCAGCAAGAAATGGGGGAAAGAAGAGGGAATTGGATGGCAGTAGTCCATGAATTTGATCTAGATATAAAACATGCCAAACTAGTAAAAGGACAAGGGTTATGCAAGCTTGCAGCCGAAGCCCAAGACCAAGTCAATGAATATTCTGGATGGGAGAACGAAATGGTACTATAGTGTGGAGAAGTATCATACATATCCCCAGGACAAGAGTCTTGGTATAAGGATTTATCTTATCTCCTACACCACGGGACCTATCCAGAAAACCTCAACCCTAGGGAAAGGAGAGCCCTCAGGTTAAAATCTGCACAATATCGCCTTATAAATTTGGTACTCTTCCGGATCAATTATGATGGAGTACTATTAAGATGCCTCGGACATGAAGACGTAGACAAAATGTTGAAGGATCTCCATGATGGCCTTGTCGAGGGACATTTCATAGGAAACACCACCGCTCATAAGGTTCTAAGAGTCGGCTATTATTGGCCCACCTTGTTCAAGGACGCTCATTCTTACGCTAGAAACTGTAAAACTTGTCAAATGAGCGTTGGGAGGGAGAAGAGAGCAGCAGTCCCACTCCAACCTGTGACTGTCTCTAGGCCTTTTGAGAAATGGGGGTTGGATATCATAGGAGAAATTACACCCAACTCTTCAAAACAGCACAAGTACATTCTTACTTCAACCGATTATTTCACAAAATGGGCAGAGGTTGTTCCTCTGACTCAAGTAAACGAGAAGGTAATAATCCAATTTATAGAACAACAGCTAATCACAAGGTTTGGTGTCCCTTTTGTCCTGGTCTCTGATAACACAGATTATTTTTCTTCCACCCTTTTGACAGAGTTTTCTCTGGACAAAGGAATCATAATTAGGTATTCGGCAAATTATTATCCACGGGGAAACGGTGTGGCAGAATCAACTAACAAGAACTTAAAGAGGATATTAAAAAAGACGGTTGCAGATAACCAAAGGAATTGGCATAATCTACTCCATAACGCATTGTGGGCCAACAGAGTCACACCCAAAGAAGCTTTAGGAAATTCCCCATACTTTTTGGTCTACGGGCAAGAAGCCATCCTCCCAAATGGGCTCTATCCTCCATCTCTTCAACTAGCCCAAGATTCCAGCGAGGAGCCTTCATCGACCATACAACGAAGAATCAACACTTTTCTCATGCTGGAGGAAGAAGGAGAAAATGCTAACTCAAACTTCCTAGCTCACCAACAAATAGTGAAAATATGGTTTGATAAGCATAAGGCTAAAGAGAAGAACTTCGAAGTAGGAGACCTAGTCCTAAAGTGGGATAGAGAAAATGAACCGAGAGGGAAGCATTCTAAGTTTCAAAATATGTGGTTTGGACCTTTCCAAGTGGCTGAAAAAATTGGGGCAGGCACGTATCGATTGCAGAATCTAAGGGGGGAAATTGATGCCCTTCTAGTGAATGGCCAGGCCCTAAAACAATATTTCCAATAAGAAATTTATAAAAAAAAAAATGTGTGTACTTTATGTTCTTTGTTGAGTATCTTCTGTGATTACGAAATGCATTGTTTGTTATTTTCTTTTTGCTACCTGGATTTCTGTGATTTTGAAAGTTTTGTTTAGAAAGACAGTGGTTGATCTCAAAACATGCAACATAGTGAGCTATGTTCCTAACCTATCGCTCACTTACAAACACAAGAAACATAGGAGGATTTGCGGTCGCTCTAAGGAGTCCTCTATCTAAACCTCACCAAATGAAGAACTCCAGAGAAATGTCAGAAGTGTATGCTTGGTGGTTTGGTAAGAGCTTAAGGAAAAGAAGGAAAGTTGGAAAGGATGACATGAACCCAGAAAACAAAGTTAGCAAAGGATCCACCTTGATCATCTCACCTTGTGAAATAAACAAACATCATCCTCTCTCGCTCGCTTAGGGTGTCATGCTGAAATAAAATTGGTATTATCAAAAGAGTAAAAAGTTGGAGAGGGTATCCAGATATCTTTGTAGAGGCTATGGAAGCTCGTTGGAAATGGAGCAAGGTCTGTGATGTCGAGGTGACTCCACCGAGGCAATGGACGCTCGCTGGTAGCGGAGCGACACCGAAGTAAGTGAGTAAAGGTAACTGAAGGCTTCATGTCGATGAGTGATTTTCTAAACTTTCCTAAAAAGGAGGCATGATTCAGGGTCAAAGGAAACGAAAGGTAAAAGGGTTAAAACCCCACAGGCAAACCCAGAAGCATTAACCGGAGAAATTCAAATGCAAAGTTAAACAGATTTTGATTGTCAAACCAATCAAGGTTCTCCATCAAATTCCATATCAGCCAAGCCTTGGAGAAGGAAAAAATATTCTTCTTTAGCCCAGTGAATCGCCATTTGTTGAGCACTCAACACACCCTAAAAAGGTCTATGTCAAATTTTTACTTTTTGGGTACCACTTCATCTTTCGCATTGTCTGATTGCACTTCAGTATGAAACTGTTGCATGTTCTTGTCATTTATGTTTTCATGTTGAGTCGTTTAAAGTCTTCTTGAACATATGAAAAACATCTTAACTTTAAAAAGGGAATAACATTTAATTAAGGAATCAACAGTCTAAAGTTTTCCCCAATGCGCTTAGGAAATTCGGCATCCGAAAAGATTAAAAGTGACGAAAATCACTTGAGAAAACCAAAATAGCCTAGCATCGAATTTCACCAGTGTCGGCAGAAGGAGGTCTCTCGTCTTCATGAATAAGCTTCACTAAATATATCTCCGAAGACCAATCCATTCGGCATCGATAGAAAAATGAGAAGAGTAAGTGTCACGCAAGTAAAATAGTGGTATCTCTGATCGCTGACTCTTGAAATGTTTTCGGTGTCAGATATTTACGAAGGTGATAACCCAAAAAGAAACTACGCGCTCAAACTATCCCTGGTCACTAATCCCCAATACCTTTCGGCACCAGAGGTTGTCTTAGGAGGGCACCAACGGAAAAATACACAAGGATATCATCGATCCTCGATCTTTCCACTGGAGAGACACGACGTGATGAAACGTTTTAGTTGTAAGATATGTTAGGTACGACGCATTTAAAATGTTATGTTAGGTACGACGCATTTAAGCCTGTTTTGAATTGCATCCATTACTCATATTAATTGATTGATATGACTGATAGGATCTCTCTCATTATATTCTTTTGAGTCATTGTGTATGAACCTATTATGCATGGCAAGGAGTTCATAGCACACAGAGGAGAAATGCTAGCAATCCGGAGAAGGCTTCCAAGGTTCAGTGAGTATTAAACAACAATTTTAGCAAGCACTATAGGTATGTATTGGCTTATGGTGTTTTACGCTTCATTTCATATGTTTCCACCCAACGCTACTCTGTACGCATGTTTAAAGGACCATTTTTAGTTGCAAGAACAATTCCTCCGAAGAAACCCAGCACCAGGAAATCCCCAAGAGTGCCAAAGCTGCAAGAACCAGAGGCGAGAGAATGTTCCTCCCCAGCAGTTGCGAGGCAATTGGAATTTGCTCCAAAACCGATTCCCATCATTAAGACAGCCACCAAGAAGGCCTTTGTCCAGCCCCAAGCCTTTGGAGACACAGAGGCAAACATTGGGGCCAAAAAAGTATTCCCTTGCTAGGAAGAATTGTTTAAGAAAATCAAGAAGGAAGAACTCCTCGAGTATACCCCGCACAGCGATCCTGATATGAGAAGACTCGAGGATGAAGTTCTCTCTAATGTCTGCAAGGCCTATTTGCACATGGTGGAAAGAAGGACTCTGGTATTTCCCTGCATTGAAATCTTGAAATGGATTATTGATCACACCAATGCACATAGGTGTTTAATTAACAACGACAATGGCGAATGCGTCGGGGTTTTCCTCCCAGTGGAAGTTCAAAGTTACTACAAACTCAGGGAACTGGAGGAACGTTTAAACACTAATTTTGTTTTGAGTTTCTATAAGAAGCATGACACCAGCAAGATTATGGTGTCTTGGTGGAGAGAAGATAAAAAGTTCACCAACCAGACCTCCGGCTAGTACACAATGGCTAACCTGAGGGAGTCATATATATACTTTATGCCTCTCCTCTACAGATTGCATGGGGAGAAAGATTGCTCCTGGTTTTTAGAGGCTTGGATGCCTCTAGCTTATATGGTATCCATTTCAGGCACGAGCTTCAATTGGGGTGCCATCATCTCCAAACAGCTAAGCACTTGCATACGACAATCCCAGACGCCGAAAGAGGGATAGACCCTTTCCTTCTATATGGCCTCGTATCTGTTGGACGTCATCTACGCCAGGAACGTTTTTTCTAGAATGAACTTAAATTGGCACTCCTCCAAGCTCCTAGTTCATGTATACTTCGGCATCTTATGGGAAAACAGGTAAAAGAAATCCTTTTCTCTTATCTTTGACCAGTTTATTGCACGCATTTATTCCTTGTTGTTCAAGAAAGAGTGCCCAAGGCTTTCGCGTGAAGCAAAAAAGGTTGTATCAAAAGTAGGTCACTAGTCTCTAGATGAGCATGAGACCTACATCAAGGTTTTCAGTACCACAGGGGAACCCCATCTATTACCTATATATGTCCCCGATCGACTAGTGTTAGGGTCAATTTGTTATCAGACCATTTTGCAAGGCTATAATGCCACTTTAGTAAAGGACAAGAAGTGGGCCTTCATACCTTATGGGTTTCATATTGGCTTCTACATGGTCAAGGACACCATGCAGGATAAGAAAGAAGGGCTAATTCAATTGGAATTTTGATTCCAGACTGGTCGTTTTCGCAAGCACAATCCCAAGGGTCTGGTCCTAAAACATGCATCACATGTATCATCCTATTGGCCTTATGCCCATGACCGTTTTGAAGATGAAATTTTCATCAAAAATGCCCAATACTGGAATGAGTTGGCAGCAAGGATGGATGATCCTAAAACAACCAGATTCAAGGCCATGCGTTGGGAGGAGCAAGCAACGTCCTAGGAGAAAACGGCTCAAGAAATTCTCAGGAACCGAGAAGGAAGGGTAGCATCTGAACCAGGCGAAGTGGTGGGCGATCCCCAAGAAGCCATCGAAGGGGCAGAAGTTTATTAGGAATCCCCAGTACAAATCAGGGATTCTCCTAAGGTTCAAGTTGTACAGGGGATGGGGGGATTTATGTGGCAGCAGGCCCAGCTACTAATGAAGTGAATGTAGGATAATCCGGACCTCATCATAACACCTAGGCTTCCAACTGATATCCCAGAAGGAATCCCAATGGAGCCAAGCAGCCCCGATTTTACAAACCTTGGTAACACCAATGGGTCAGACGACCTTGAATCTATAACATCACCAGTCAATTCACCGGTAGGCGGGACAACTCAACCAGAGACAAGTTGGGTGTCAGTAGAAACACACACTCCTAATCCTTTGAGCAAGCTTATAACTATATATAGTGACGATGAAATCCATGAGTAATATCATGACAACCCTGTGTGTGTCCAAGAGGAAAAATGACATGAGAAGACTTCTTCCCCTAAGCCCAAAGTGAAAACAAAGGAGGTCCCACAAAAGGAAACAGAAGCTTAAAGTGGCCTCAAAACAAAGGAACCCGACACATCAGAAACCGGAGCAGGTCTGAAGGACAAGCCCGAATTGGATGAGCCAAAGAAATAATCCTCGCAAAAGGAAATCAGTGGTTCTACAACCAACAAGCAAGTAACTAACAAGTCTATACCCGACATCTCTATTCCGCTCAATACTCAGACCCCCGATGAGCGACAGGTAGAAGTCGGGTCTTCGAGGCACAGCGAGGAAGTTCAAGAGATCGATCTTGAACAAGTATACACCATCAGTAGCCTGGGAAAAATACTCGCATGGGGCGATCAGCAGATACCTGAGTCAGTAGACGAGGTAGCAGATATCTATTCGATCTCCTACGATCGAAAGATAAAGGCCATCGTTCAAAGAACTGCAAAGAAAAGAAATATCGCGTTGGATCACTCTGTCTTTGTTACTACAAAGGAGAACTTGATAAACATAGCAAACTCCTAGATGACTTAACTTATCGGCATGGGGAAGGCACTCTCAAAGGCCACCCTGGACAGGGCCAAAAGGGTTCAAAAGGAGCTAGTCATCGCCCTAAAGGTGCTATAAAACTTGCGTCATCTAGTCGAATACTATAAAGGCACCACGCAAACCATTGTGTACCTAAAACATGAGTTCGAAGAAGTTTACAACGAGTTCAAGAAAGAAAGACACCTTTTAACTGTGAAAATAACTAAGTTCCAGGAGGACACTCTCATGGCACTTGTGACATGCAAGGATATGGAGCGATGGTATGAAAGGGCGCAGCAAGCAGTAGAAAGACTTGAGTACATTGATGCAGTCCAATAGGGTCGAGACAGAGAAGAACATGGCATTCGGACGATAGGAAAAAGTAGTCTTAATCGCATGAAGCAATCGGTGGAGTACTAGGATAAGATGGATCGGGACCCACACCAAGAAATCCAAGAGCAATGGATCAAATGCAAGAAGCACTGGGATAAAATTAATAAAGTTATGAAGGATATTGGACTTCCCAAGTTCGGCAACCCCAACAACTTCATCAACCTAAGTGACTTAGTAGAGCTGCATGCCAAACAAGATTCATTATGGACCGAAGAGCTCGCAAAGATGACCGATGCAAGGCCAGGGTAAATGGAATTATTTGCAGATCATCCAATCAGAGCTCGAACCGTGCTACAGCGGTTGAACTCCATTCTAGTGAAGTATCGGATGCATGCAATGGACATCAGAGGAATACATAAGGCTCCGATGAAACAACACAAATTTCCATGGGCCCAAACTTATGGAGAGTTGTTTATCAGTTGGTCTGAATATGAGATAAATCACCCTTTTCAAGAGATATCTCGGGCTGACTGTTAAAGAAACTATTAGTATAGGACGCCACGTGGCAAATTTTGTTTTGCTTAAACTGCACTTAGACGTTAATTTCAGTTAAAATTTACATTATAAATAAATACATCGACCAATTAGTTAAGGGTCGATGGTTGTTGTAAGAACTCTTGCTTTTTGGTTGTTAAAATTATTTTGAAGCTGTTATGAATTGAGAAGTCCTTCTGGACCAGAGACAAGTCATTTTCATCAAATGCATGTGATTGGATGTGGAGAAGAACTATTTCCCATATCGTTTCATGAATGATGTTGTAATGAGTAAGAGCTATTTAATCTATTGTCAAGTTAGCTAGTGAAATATTTTTTTGTTCTTTACTTTAAATGATGAAGACGAATCGTTGTGTTAACATGTGATGATTGATTATGGTAGATGAATTATTGTGCTTTCCATTATCTTATTTGCATATGTGTTTTCTTTCTGATAATTATTTTCTCAGACAATAATTGGATTCTCACGAGGTTAATGTATTAGTACTAGGCCTGTGGTATAGAATCATTATCTGTATGCTTGAGCAGCGGGTTATCCCAAGTTCAGCCTCTTCCCCGGTAGTTAGAATTTAATCCTATTTGTCACCAAGTTGGTTTATGTCGTCTTCCATCTCATATCGGTCTCACCCAAGAGAAAATACAAAAAGAGATAGTCTAAAATGAAGGAAGAGCCTTCACAAGAAAACATAAATCCCATCGATAAATTGGTCGGATCGCAAGATCTGGAGAACCATTCCACCATTAAATGTTGCAAGCTCTAATTGGGCCTCGGTAGCGAGTTTGGTTCCTACTGTTGAATCATGGATTTAGGACCCATCCTCAGATTGATAACCCACAGCCCGACGTCGTCAACGTGGGGGTTGGTTTGTGTCCACCTTTGATGGGTACGTTCGATTACCCCCCTCCTTCTGGCAATGTCAAGACTATATAGACTGTCCCCGACCAGCCTAGGGCTGAGATTTTTCAAGTGTTGTCATTCCGTATGACTTACTTTACTGATATGTGGACTCTTTCTTCCCCACTGGCTTCGATGGAAGGGACAAGGCATCCTGGCATGTCCATGCCCTTGTCTGCAGTAGAAGTTGCATACTCTATAGTCCAACAAGCTTCATCCGACCCCAATCTGACTTCCGTACGGGAGTTAGATCCAGTTCTCGAGCCTATTTGGGCTCAAGATTCCCTTACCACTACTGATTTTTTAGACTTGGTCTTTCCCTCTGACGAGGCAATTTTAGAGGTATTGACTAGTCCAGACAGACCCTGGGATGATATCCATCATAGATCTTATTTCCTCCCAAAGTTAAGAAGAATAGAGGCACAAGAATTCGTGTTGACTATGACTGGATATAGGTCTTGTCCTATTAATCATTTAGCTACACACGCAGTTTATGCTGAGGGTAATATGGAAACCATCGCTAAAACGATACCTATTGACATCTCCATAACCCTTGGCGTCATGGAGAATGTCTTCATCGGAGCAGACTTCTCCCCAGAGGAGATTCAAATATACCCAGATTTATTTAAAGAATTATGCAACATTTTTTCCTGATCTTACGAGGAAATGCCAGGCATTGATCCAAGAATCGTTGAACATGAAATAACGACTTATCCTGATGCCAAGGTAGTCTGGTAGAAGCTTCATCCATTCAATTCTCGAAAATCAGAAATTATTAAGGCTAAAGTAGAGAAACTACTCAAAGCCGGTTTGATCTACCCCGTTTAGTTGAATCAATGAGTGTCAAATCTTGTTCTGGTCAACAAAAAGCAGGGAATGATTCGTGTATGTATGGACTTCCGTGATTTGAACAAGGCATGTCCAAAGGATATTTTCCCCACCCCATTCATCAACCAAATTGTCGATGAGTGCGCAGGCTATGAGGTATTTTCTTTCATGGATGGTTTTTCGGGATACAATCAGATACAGATTAAGCCCGAAGACCAGCATAAAATAAATTTTATCTATCCATGGGGTACATTTGCTTATCTGAAGATGCCTTTTGGCCTGAAGAATGTTGGAGCTACTTTTCATTGGGCCATGTATTTTTCTTTCCATGACCTAAGACATATAGTCGAGGCATATATTGATGATTTAGTGTCATGATCTCGTAAGAGATTTGATCATCCCACGCACCTCTGACTTATCTTTGAGTGATGTCGCTACTATCGAATTCACTTGAATCCAAACAAGTGCAGTTTCTGCGTGACGATGGGTTGTCTGCTAGGTTTCATAGTTTCAACAACAGGGATCATGGTCAATCCTCTGAAGGTTGAGGCGATATTTCAATTGCCTCCCCTGTGCACAGTCCCTCAGCTTCAAAGCTTACAGGGTAAAGTGAATTTTCTTCCGCATTTTATCGCAAACTATGTCAAGATCACTAAAGGGTTTATGCGTCTATTGAATAAGGGAGTCCCTTTCCATTGGGACAAATCCGCTCAGTGATCTTTCGAAGTGTTGAAACGCACCCTCACGTCTTCCCCTCTGCTATGGCCTCCCAATTATAATAAAGATTTCTTATTGTATTTGGTCACTGCAAATTCAACCATCGGTATGGTCTTGGTTCAAGAGGATGATCTGCTTGAAGAGCATGTGATTTATTACCTAAGTCGAAGCCTGGTTGGACCAGAACTCAACTACTCCCACATTGAGAAGCTAGCATTGGTAGCAGTGCATGTTGTCCAGCGGTTCCTTCATTATATTATGCTTCATAAGACCATCACCATTGCCATTGTGAATCTATTTCAATACGTGTTGACACGACATGTAATTGGTGGAAAGATCAATAGATGGATAGTTATCCTCCATGAATTTGACTTGGATTTTGTTTCTGTAAAATCTAAAAAGTCATTTGTCTTTGTGGAACTTATCTCGGAACTTCTGGTCGAAAAGGGTGATGTTACGCCCGAAGAATCACCGATTAAAGGAGATATTTTTCTGATTTCATCTTCGGACCCCTAGTATGGAGATATACTATTCTATCTCTAGACTTTGAAGTTCCCCGCCTCTGCTTCTCATGATGAGCGTTGATGTATACGCCATCAGGCAAAAAACTATCTCATTCTCAATGACACTTTGTATCATCGGGGTGTATATTGCATCCTCCGTCGGTGTCTCATTGATGAAGAAGCAGAACTCGTGCTTAATGACTACCACACTGGAGCATGTGGTGGTCATTTGTCTGGGTTGGAAATAGCCCAAAATATTCTATGAGCAGGTTATTTTTGGTCGACGTTGATCAAATATTGCATTGAATCGATCAAGAAGTGTCACCCGTGTCATATCTTCTCTTGAAAGATGAGGGCACACCCCACTCCCATGTTTCCCATCATTACAATTGGTCCCTTCACCAAGTGGGGGATTGATTACACTACATGCCACCCGACTTCAGCCAGGGGGCATCTTTATATCATCATAGCGGTAGACTACTTCACAAAGTGGGTCGAGTCTATGCCAACATTCTAAGATGATGGCGAAATAGCAGCTCTCTTTATTTTTAACTAGATTGTAGCAAGGTTCAGCATCCCAAAGGAGATTGTCACTGACAATGGAAGTCACTTTAAAAACAAAATGATGTTTGAGTTAACATCAAAGCTTGGGTTGAGGCAAGAACACTCATCACCTTACTACCTGCAAGCGAATGGTCAAGTGGAAGTTGTGAATAAGTCTCTTAATACCATTCTATAGAGGATGATCAATTCGGCCAAGTCAAATTGACATTTTATGTTGTACTCGGCATTGTGGGCCTACCGAACATCTGTGAACACTGCAACTAGTTTCTCACTTTTTCAACTCATCTACGGGATGGAAGCAGTCTTTCCAATAGAGTGCCATATCCCATCTCTAAAGTTGGCAGTACAGTTATTGCCAGACACTTCATCGCTTAAGGAACGCTTATTATATCTCTAGCATCTCGATGAGCAACGATGTGATGGAGCCTTGGCTAATGAGGCTCACAAGCAAAAATTCAAGTGTCAATATGATCAGACCATTCATCCTCGTATTTTCTCCAAAGGTGACCTTGTCCTGGTCTATGACCAAGATAAGGATCCCCTGAGGGTAGGCAAGTTCAAACCCATGTGGTTCAGACCTTTCATCATGAAGGAGGTACTAAAGAAGGGTGCTTATTGTCTGGTTGACTTCGAAGTATTACTCATAGGTGGGTCGCCTTGGGTGACTTCTTGTACATATGTATAGTTCTTATACATTTAGATGTTTTATCTTTTTGTTTTATGGACGTGTCATTTTTTATGTCATCTTTTTCACTGTGGCAGATGTCAAGTGAATCAGAGGTGTTCGTTGGGTTCATGGACGGTGCTAGTCGACACACTCGAAGGCTTGCTTCTACATATTGGGTGATCTTCACACCTCAAGGCCAGTTGCTATCTTTGAAGGTATCTGTCTAGGTGATGCCACAAACAATGTCATCGAATACATCACAGTGATAGAGTTTCTTCATGACGCTTTGTCGCATGGTATGTCTCACCTCCAGGTCTACTTATATGCACAGTTGGTTGTGTCCCACTTAAATGGGGTTTACTGTGTTTATGATCCTACTCTACACTGACAATTCCTTAGGGTATGTCTCTTATAATATCCATGTTCCTAGGAGATTGAATCAAATCACATATACTCTAGATAATCATGTTTTAGATTGGCATATTGCACACACATACACATGTACATACATTGTAAAAATGTGATCCATAAGACATAAAATATGTAAATATGCATATATATATATATATATATATCAAAATTATCAGAGTAGATAAGTGGTCGCAAGCGCCTCAAAAAATAATACGTCTAGTATACATTGTGGGGTTTATGCCCTCAAAAATATACAAAAATTTCCCTCAACACGTAAGTGGTCCACCCTAAGCTAAGCACGGGGCTTGTTGGCCCTACCATAGTGAATGACAGTGTTTTCCAAACACTGTAAAATCTAGACCTAGGTCTGTGGCACCCCAACTACATGAGGCTGCATATATGGCAAGAGATCCTCGATCTCGGCCATGGGCATTGTACGAGTGAGCGCAATGAGGTTTCGCTCCACATGTCTCAACACTCTCTCAGCCTCTTCGGCTAGAGGTCCCCCTGTTGTTGTTGGTCCGGCGGTCACTTTTTCGGCTGCCTCTGGTCGAGGATGTTGCCTGCTCCTCACAAAACCTATTGGACGCACTGGCCCCACATCTGTACATAATAGATACATAGTTTTCAAATACTCTAGTACACATAAAAATGATATATATATAAAGAAAATAAAAATTTAAAAATTTTTAAAAGAAAACATACCTATCTCTCCTCGCTATGCTCCGAGAGGTACGGGCATATCAGGATCCCTAGAGAAGTTGATCCCAGCATAGGGGTAGTCCTCTATAGTCGGGATCTGCCGAGACCACCAATCAAAGAAAGTATCATCAAAGGCCTCAATGGTCCTCCCTCCCCCCTATCATGGCAATAAAGTCGCCCACATGCACACTGCTGGGAAGGAGGCCATGTGCCCCCGTACTATCTCTCGCGGACTAAGATTGGGTACTCTCTCGAAGAAAAAAGAGCATAATATAGTGTCGAACCCGAAGTTTTTGTTGTTCCTCCCATGACACTTTATGAGTTGTATCTTCATGCACTCTAGCATGGTTGCACTCCAGTCGAACACTTGTGCATTTAATCTGTTAAGAACCAAACATCAATATAGCATGGAAAAACCTCAGGAAAAGTACTCAACACCTTGAAACTGAGATAATTTCAGATAATAAGCCTCTTCGAGGGGGCAACCTCCTTTTACCCCACTTAAAATGTTCAAGTAAAAGATGATTCAAAATGAAAATGTCTCCTTGGTATATATAGGAGACTAGGAGGTATAATTACA
>ML807544.1:123332-143727 GCA_009831015.1 Picea engelmannii
TCACCCCCCCCCCCCTCTAAGTGTGGTAGGTGTGTCCAACAGTGATAAGGTGTGCTCTTCTGGTAATAAATATGAAATTATTTTGTCAAAGTAGAAATCATTTTATTCAAAAAATGGGTCCCCTGATCACTCATACGGATTATCATACATATAAACCTCGTAACAACATTCTTAAATAAAAACCTCGCAACAGTCTCTGAGATGCAATCTCTGATAGGTTCTGCATCAGCCCGTCGGATTAAGTAATCTGTCGCAGTGATTATATATCTTTCTCCTAACCTTTTTGTTGTGGGTTGATCGGTCCAATGAAATCAACTGCCCATTTATCAAAATCTTACAATGTAACTTGCAATATTAAAGGCATCTCATCTCTTCAGGATGGCTTCCCAACTCGCTAACAAACATCACAGGTCCGACAGAACTCCTTAGCATCCTAATGAAGGGTGGGCCACCAAATTCCTACACGCAAATTTTTTTGAACTGTCGCTTTCCCTGCATAGTGGCCTCCCACAATTCCTTCATGTGCCTCCAATAATATCATATGCCTCTCATGCCCCAATACACATCGTTGAAGAATACCATATGCACCCAACTTATACAAATTCCATGTTATGAGTTGGTAATTTGTTGCCTTTACTACTAAGTGTTTCTTATGTGCAATTGTAAATTTAGGTGGGGCTACTCTTGTGCTCAAGAACTGGACAATATATGAAAAGTAATCATCGACCAATTGTATTGCAAACAAGTGTGGATCTGGTAGATTGTCATCCACATTTCCTGCATCTCCCCCTGTTAATATGCACGAAAAACTCAACCTAGTATACTTTTGCATAGTATATTTAGTTTATGTTCTCAACCTAACCTATAACATCCTTCTGCATTGCTACCAATTAACTATTCTATCCTTATGCGCAGTGCACCACCTCGTAGGGGTCGCTTTCAATGCAACATTTAAAGCTAGCAGTCTTTGTTGTTATGATATCTGCAATTCAAATTATTTTACAAAGGAATCTATATTTTTATTCCATCATACTTCGAGGGATCTTGTACCTCAGCTCCAATCTAGCGCAATGTGTGAGTAATATGAGAACATCTCCTTGTAGATACTTCATGTAACATTTGTTCTCAATGTTACCGGTATTCTTCTTAATCTGAAGCACAATAAATTATACTTTACCAACTGAGTACACCCTCAGCATTAGGATTAACATAGTCATCCATCTGTGTGGTCACATTTTAAATGTTATCGAGTTCTTTTCCCCTTTCCGGTTCCACATATAGTCTTCCTTTTGTGGGATCCAATGGTACAGTAACTCTCAAGTCTCCTACTTCAAAGATCATTTGTCTCTTTTTCATATCAATAATGGTTTGGTTATCAAAATCCCAAGCAAGTCCAAGTAACATTGGGTAAGGTTTACTACCACCCATTATCTCAATTACTTAAAAATATACTATGTTGTACACTCCATTGATATTAACATTCACCCCTATCAGTCTTCCAATCAAAGCAATCTTGTGTTGATTTGCTAGCCTCAACTGAATATGTGACCAAATCAACTTTGGTTTTCCCATCATTTCTCATGTCTGCTTCAGAAGGATGTTCACATCAGATCCCAGATCCTAGATGATAGTATCCATATCATAGTCTCCTATCTACGCATTAAGTCGAAATTCCATATTTTTCCTTTTCTTGCGTTGTATCTAGTTAATTGCTCGTTGTGCAACAGGTGCTTCTTTATCTTTTGCGCATCTTTTGCGCACTAGTCGATCATCCAACGCAACATATTAATGCAATTTCATCCTTTATTAGTTCTAAACAAATTTTTAAGAAAATATTCAGAGTACTTGCCTTCTAAACTGGCCTTTTTGTAATCGAGTGGTCTTAGGTTGGAGGCATGCCATACACAGGTGGCACAGTCGATGTTCCCCACTACATTTCTATTATCTCCTTCCTTGATTTCTTATATGTGTCTTTCTCTTTCTGGGGGTAAAACATTGGAGGAGGTTTCGATGCATTCCTAGCCCATTGGTCAATCTGATTTCCTTGCTCTGTCACATCAGCTCCTATTATTTCCCCTCTGTGCATAACTACCGCTACCCTTGGTCGATCATCGCGCTCTTATGCTACTATCATCTGCACATTATGGTTCATTTTTTCCTTCCACTTCGTGATCAATTATGGACAGTCTTTCATCACATCATCCATTTGTCTACAATATGTGCATGTCATACAAGGACTCTGACAATCTCATTCCAAATGCCCAGGATGGTTACAATTATAGCAGATAATCAATCATCTTCCTCTGTTGAAACTTCAACCTATGAATCCTCCTCTTAATCCTTGATTGTATCCCCTCAGCGAATTATATTGTGGTGCCCCTCCTTTCGATCCCTCTCCCCCCTAAACTCTGTATGCATCCGAGGTGTATTCTCTCATTAGATTGAGTGCGAGATAGATATTTTCATCATGTCCCACAGACTTACAAAAATAACAAAATAATCTTTTGGCAGTGTTGTGATACTCCTGCATCAAAGTACAAGTTGTTGGGTGATGACCCATCTTTCTACATATCTCACACCATACCCCTCCTCCTATGGACAAGGGATTTGAAGCTACTGTAGCCAAATAATCAGCAAAGGTTGGACATTCATTCTTATGTCCAACCTTTGCAGATTATTACGACTGATAGGATCTATCTCGTTATATTATTTTGAGTCATTGTGTATGAACCTATTCTGCGCGACAAGGAGTTCAGAGCACACAGAGGAGCAATGCTAGCAATCCGGAGAAGGCTTTGAAGGTTCAGTAAGTATTAAACAACAATTTTAGCAAGCATTACAGGTATGTATCGACTTATGGTGTTTTATTCTTCATTTCATATGTTTCCACCCAATGCTACTCTGTACACATGTTTAAAGGACCGTTTTTAGTTTCAGGAACAATGCCTCCGAAGAAACCCACCACCAGGAAATCTCCAAGAGCGCCAAAGCTGCAAGAACCAAAGGCGGGATAAGGTTCCTCCCCAACAGTTGCGAGGCAATTGGAATTCGCTCCAAAATCGGTGCCCATCATTAAGACAGCCATGAAGAAGGCCTTTGTCTAGCCCTCAGCCTTTGGAGACACAGAGGTGAACATTGGGGCCAAAACAGTATTCCCTTGCTGGGAAGAATTGTTTAAAAAAATCAAGAAGGAAGAATGATCTGGATTATTTTTGACACGAAATGAGAGCGGAGATATAACAAAGAAATGCACAGAGATATCACAAATATTCAATAATATAATAGAAATTTATCAGAGATGCAACCATAAACACAGATATACAGTAATACACGATTTCTATTAATGAAAGAAATGTACAGAGACTGTAAAAATACAGTGAAAGACTCGCTAGAATGGTGGCATCTTATCTCTGAGAAGAGATGTGACGGTTACTCGCATTAGCAAGAAGATGATTACAATGAGGCTCTGAAGGAATTTTTACAATAAACGGGAATGCCAAAATTCCTAGACATCCAAAAACCTAACCCTAGGAGATGAAGCGCCAAAAGTCATGTGGGCCCCGTTTGGGTAAGTTAGTACATCAACTTCTCGGGGTCGTAACTTTTGCATACGATCTCTGTTTTAGGAATATGATAGCTCGTTGGAAAGGTATCATCGAGGAGATTCATTTTGGGGGATCAATAATTCCTTCAACTATCATTGATAATCTCTATCTTGAAAAACCTTCATTTGGGCCCTCAAAATGGCCCCAGAAGTTAAAAACTGCTAAAAATAGTAAATTGCCAAATTTGCTAGAAAACTGTTTGAACGAGTCGAAAAAGGTGGGTGGCCACCGATATCCACCTGGATCAATCCTCCCCCCTTAGGAAGCAATGGTCTCCATTGTGTTGAGTTCCTGGGGGAGAGGGAAAAGTGTTTGTTAAATCTGCATCTTGGTGAGCTGCTTGCCTTTCTGGAGACGTCGCACTGCTCGGTTTGTGGAAGTATATCATGAACCTGTTGAGGCTGAGGCTATTCAAAAAGTAGGGCTACATGAGAGGATGATGTACAGAAGGAATCTTTTCTCTTTGCTGCAACCTTATCAGCCTGCTTCTGTTGGATAGAAGGTGCTTGGGGCGAAGTTGTAGTGGTTGCAGTGTCCTTCTATTCTCATTTTGAACAGATTGTGAAGAAGCTGAATTTTGCAATATGAGATACTACCTTGTGGCACTTTTTAGGTGGAACAGTAGTCGGAACTACCTCTGGTATTCTGTAGAGATGACCCCCTAGAGAAACAATGACACTGAGGGGTCGAGACTCATAAACAGCGTGGCGCTTCCACATATATGGTTGGCTCAAGAGAACATCACAGACATCTAGTGGGGCAACATCACATAATACCTCATCCTTGAAGGGTTGGATGCCATATGAAAATCAACATTGTTGGCTGACACGAAGATCTCATCCTTAGTGAATCCACCCGATGTCGTATGGATGTGGGTGTGGTGTTGTCGAAAATCCCAACTGTTTGATGACCTCTACTGAGATGAGGTTCTTCTGGCTTCCTCTATCAACAATAAAATGTAGTGGGGTCCCCTTCACCCACATCTATGAATGAAAAAGGCGCTCCCCCTCTTCAGGATCTGTTGGTTCTTTTGGTTGAATTGTTGTGGTCGTGATAATAGCAGTGGGGTCGGTGTCAATGATCTGTCCTTTACCAGTATTTTCAGAATCAGATTCTGAATTAGGGTTCGGCTCCTTATCTTTTATCTCGGCCACCAATGACTGTTTTGAGCGACATTCATCAGTGTTGTGCCATGGGATTTTGTGGAAATCGCACCATTTTTCGGTGTCCTTCTTTGTCTTCCTGTGACCCTTCTTTTCATGTGACTTGAACTGGTTTTCGAAAGACTGTTTGTTAGGGACATCTTTGTCATTCTTTGGTTGTTGTGGATTTGTAGAACCAAAATCCTGTTTGTTCTAGTGCTTAAATTTCTGCTCGATTTTAACAGCATATCAATAGCCAGCACCGAGTGATGAGATGTCCATAAAATCCATTTTAGTTTGGATGTATCTATGTAGAGCCCCACGGTATTTTAGAACCAAATGTCGTTCGGAGTCTTTGATAACTAGCTTGGTGTGAAAGGTATGGAAGGTATTGGTGAACTCCGGAACCGCTTGACCCCTCTATTGCTGCAGTGTGGTCCATCTCATGTACTGGTCCTCATAGTTTCCAATAGGGTAATAGTGTTCCTTTATCGCATCCACAAAAAAATCCCAAGTGGGGTTGGCCCCATATATTTCAGAATCCTCTGTGGAACTCTACTCCCAATAAGTTTCCCACCAATGTTTGACATGGGGGAGAGCTTTAAGGAGTGCGAAGGTGATCTTTTCTTTGTCGAAAAATTTGTGAACAGAGAAATAACCTTCTAGCAGAATTAACCATTTGTCTAGGGCTTCTGCATCTATTTGTCCTTCAAATACAGGAATATCAAAATTAACTTGTACCTTGAAAGGCGAGGTGCCTCCAAAGTGGCCGCTTGATGAAGATGCATATGTTTCTATCGGCAGGCATTGAAGGATGTGGGGAAAATTCTCCATCATTTCGTCCCTCTGTCGCGTGAGAGCTTGCTCAAGAAACAGACTGATAGGATCGTCTGCTCCGTCGTTTTTCTTTTCTTCTTCCATTGAGGGTTTCTTGGGTGTGCGAGAGCGATTTTCCTCAAGAGAGACAAGCTCGAGACCCAACTTGCTATACTCAGACCTTGTCAAGGACATGCACTAAAAAAAACGACCAAGAACAACCTGCTCTGATACAACTGATCAAGATTATTTTCGGCATTAAATGAGAGTGGAGATATAACAAAGATATCACAGATATTCAATAATATAACAGAAATTTATCAGAGATGAAACCATAAACACAGATGTACAGTAATACATGATTTCTATTAATGAAAGAAATGTACAGAGACTGTAAAAATACAGAGTGAAAGACTCGCTAGAATGGTGGCATCTTATCTCTGAGAAAAGATGTGACTGCTACTCGCATTCGGAAGAAGATGATTACAATGAGACTCTAAAGGCCTTTTTACAATAAACAGGAATGCCAAAAGTCCTAAACATCCAAAAACCTAACCCTAGGAGATGAAGCGCCAAAAGTCATGTGGGCCCCGTTTGGGTAAGTTAGTACATCAACTTCCCGGGGTTGTAAATTTTGCATACGATCTCTGTTTTAGGCGTATGATAGCTCGTTGGAAAGGTATCATCGAGGAGATTAATTTTGGGGGATAAATCATGCTTACAATTATCATTGAGAACCTCGATCTCGAAAAACCTTCATTTGGGACCTTAAAATGGCCCCAGAAGTTAAAAACTGCTGAAAATATTAAATTGCAAAATTTTCCAGAAAATTGTTTTGAGCCAGTCAGAAAAGGTGGGTGGCCACCGATATACACCTGGATCAAAGAACCCCTTGATTATACCCTGCACAGTGATCTTGATATGAGAAGACTCGACAATGAAGTTCTCCCGAATGTCTGCAAGGCCTATTTGCACATGGTGGCAAGCAGGACTCCGGTATTTCCCTGCATCGAACTCTTGAAATGGATTAATGATCACACCGATGCACAGAGGTGTTTAATTAACAACGACAATGGCAGATGCATCAAGGTTTTCATCCCAGTATAAGTTCATAGTTACTACAAACTCAAGGAACCAGAGGAATGTTTAAACACTGAATTTGTTTTGAGTTTCTATCATAAGCACGACACCAGCAAGATTATGGCGTCTTGGTGGAGAGAAGATAAAAAGTTCACCAATTGGACCTCTGGATGGTACCCAACGGCTAACTTGAGGGAGTCGTATATATACTTGATGGCTATCCTCTGCAGATTGCATGGGGAGAAATATTTCTCCCGGTTTTCATAGGCTTGGATGCCTCTAGCTTATACGGTAGCCATTTCAGGCACGAGCTTCAATTGGGGTGCCATCATCTCCAAACAGATGAGCACTTACATATGACAAGCCCAAATGTCGAAAGAGGGAGAAACCCTTTCCTTCTACATGGCCTTGTATCTGTTGGATGTCATCTGCACCAAGAACATTTTTTCTGGAATGAACTTAAACTGGCACTCCTCTGAGCTCCCAGTCCATGTATACTTCGACATCTTATGGGAAAACAGGTACAAGAAATCATTTTCTCTTATCTATGACAAGTTTATTGCACGCATTTATTCCTTGTTGTTCAAGAAAGAGTGCCCAAGGCTTTCGGATGAAGCAAAAAAGGTTGTATCGAAAGTAGGTCACTGGTATCTAGATGAGCACGAGACCTACATTAGGGTTTTCAGTGCCACAGGGGCACCCCATCTGTTACCCATATATGTCCTCGATCGACATTTGAAATTTGTTATCAGACCATTTTGCAAGGCTATAACGCCACTTTAGTAAAGGACAAGAAGCATGCCTTCATACCTTATGGGTTTCATATTGGCCTCTACATGGTCAAGGACACCGCGTAGGGTAAGCAAGAAGGGCTAAGTCAATTGGAGAAGGGATAAGTCAATTGGAATTATGATTCCAGACTAGTCATTTTTGCAAGCACGATCCCAAGGGTCTAGTCATAAAACATGCATTGCAAATATCATCCTGTTGGCCTTATGCCCATGACCGGTTTGAAGATGAAATTTTCATTGAAAATGCCCAAGACTAGAATGAGGTGGTGGCAAGGATGGTTGATCCTAAAACAACCAGATTCAAGGCCATGACTTGGGAGGATCAAGCGACATCCTTGGAGCAAATGACTCAAGAAATTATTAGGACTCGAGAAGGAAGGGTAGCATCTGTACAGGGCGAAGTAGTGGGCGATCCCCAAGAAGCCATCGAAGTGGCAGAAGTTTATCAGGAATCCTTGGTACAAATCAGGGATTCCCTTGAGGTTCTATTTGTATAGGGGATGGGGGGACTTATGTGGCATCAAGCCCAACTACTAATGAAGAGGATGCAGGATAATCCAGACCTCATCATAATACCTGGGCTTCCAACCGATAGCCCAAAAGGAAGCCTGACGGAGCCAAGCGGCCCCAATTTTACAAACCTTGGTAACACCAATGGGTCAGACGACCCTGAATCTACAACATCGCTGGTCAATTCACCGGTAGGAGGGACGACTCAACCAAAGACAGGTCGGGTGTCAGTAGAAACATGCATGCCTAATCCTTTGAGCAAGCTTATAACTATATATAGTGACAATGAAAGACCAGACTCATCTAACGAAAACCCTATGTGTGTCCAAGAGGAAAAAGGACCTGAGAACACTTTTCCCCTTAAGCCCAAAGAGAAAACAATGGAGGTCACGCAAAAGGAAACAGAGGCGTAAAGTGGCCTCGAAACAAAGGAACCCGACACATCGGAAACTAGAGCAGATCTGAAGGACAAGCCTTAATTGGATGAGCCAAAGAAAGAATCCCCGTGAAAGGAAATCAACAGTTCTGTGGCCAATGAGAAAGTAACAAGTCTGTACCTGACATCGCTATTCCACTCAATACTCAGACCCCCGACGAGCGACAGGTAGAGGTTGGGTCTTCAAGGGACAGCAAGGAAGTTTAGGAACCTGATCTTGAACAAGTATACACCACCGGTAGCCTGGGAAACATACTCACATGGAGGAATCAACAGATACCTGAGCCGATAGACGAGGTAGAATATATCTATGTGATCTCCTACAATTGAAAGAGAAAGGCCATCGCTCAAAGGACTGCAAAGAAAAGAAAGATCATGTTGGATCACTCTGTCTTTGTTACTACAAAGGAGAACTTGATAAACACAGCAGATGCCCGGACAACTGAACTTATCGACGTTGGGATGAAACTCTCAGAGGCCACCCTGGACAGGGCCAAAAGGGTTGAAAAGGAGCTAGTCGTTTCCCTAAAGGAGCCAGAACACTTGCGTCATCTGGCCAAATAATATAAAGGCACCATGTAGACCATTGTGTACCTTAAAGGTGAGTTTGAAGAATTTTACAACGAGTTCAAGAAATAAAGACACCTTTTAACTGGGAAAATAGTTGAGTTCCAGGAGGACACTCTCATGGCACTCGCGACATGTAAGGATATGGAGCGATGGTATATAATGGCGTAGCAAGCAGTAGAAATAATCGAGTACATTGATGCAGTCCAACAGGGCCGAGACAAAGAAGAACATGGCATTCGGACGGTAGACAAAAGTAGTCTTAATCGCATGAAGCGATCAGCCAAGTATTAGTCTAAGATGTCTCTAGACCCACACCGAGAAATCCAAGAGCAGTGGATCAGATGCAAGAAGCACTGGGATAAAATTAATAAGTAATGAAGGATATCTAACTTCCCGAGTTCGGCAACCCCGACAACTTCGTCAACCTAAGCGACGTAGTAGAGTCACATGCCAAACAAGATTCGTTATCAACCGAATAGCTCGCAAAGATGACCAATGTGAGGCCAGGGCATGTGCAACTATTTGCAGAGCATCCAATCAGAGCTCGAATCGTGCTACAGCAGTTGAACTACAGTCTAGTGAAGTATCGGACGCATGTGATGGACATCAGAGGAATACATGTGGCTTCGATGGAACAACACAAATTCCCATTAGCCCAAACATGTGAAGAGTTGTTTATCAGTTGGTCTGAGTACGAGAGAAATCACCCTTTTCAAGAGATATCTCAAGCTGACTATTAAAGAAACTGTTAGTATAGGATGCCACGTGGCTAATTTTGTTTTTCTTAAACTGCACTTAGCCGTTAATTTCAGTTAAACTTTACATTATAAATAAAGACATCAACCAATTAGTTAAGGGTCGATGGTTGTTGTAAGAACTCTTGCTTTTTGGTTGTTAAGAATTATTTTGAAGCTGCTATGAATTGAGAAGTCCTTTTGGACCAGAGACAAGTCATTTTCATCAAATGCATGTGATTGGACGTGGAGAAGAACTATTTCCCATCTCGTTTCATGAATGATGTTGTAATGAGTAAGAGTTATTTAATCTATTGTCAAGTTATCTGGTGCAATATTTTGTCGTTCTTTACTTTAAATGATGAAGACGAATCGTTGTGTTAATATGTGATGAATGATTATGGTAGATGAATTATTTTGCTTTCCATTATCTTATTTGCATATGTGTTTTCTTGCTGATAATTAGTTTCTCACATAGTAATTGGATGCTCACAAGGTTAATCTATTAGTACTAGGCATGTGGTATAGAATCATTGTCTGCATGCTTGAGCAGCGGGTTATCCCAAGTTCAGCCTCTTCCCTAGTAGTTAGAATTTAATCCTATTTGTCACCAAGTTGGCTTATGCCATCTTCCATCTCATATCAGTCTCACCCAAGAGAAAATACAAAAAGAGATAGTCTAAACTAAAGGAAGAGCCTTCACAAGAAAACATAAATCCCATCAATAAATTGGTCAGATCGCAAGATCTGGAGAACCATTCCACCATTAAACGCTCCAGAGTCTAGTTGGGCCTCGGTGATGGGTTTGTTTCCTACTGTTGAATTGGGGATTTAGGACCCATCAACAGATTGATAACCCATAGTCTAGCATCGTCAATGTGGGGGTTGGTTTGTGCCCACCTTTGATGGGTACGTTCAATTGTCGCCCTCCTTCTGGCGATGTCAAGATGATATCGGTTGTCCCCGACCAGCCTAGGGATGATATTTTTCAAGTGTCATCATTCCGTACCACTTACTTTACCGATCTCTGGACTCTTCCTTCCCCATCGGCTTCGATGGAAGGGATAGGGAATCCTTGCATGTCCATGCCCTTTTCCATGGCAGAAGTTGCGTACTCTATAGTCCAGCAAGCTTTAGCTGACCCCAATCTGACTCCCACATGGGAGTTAGATCCAGTTCTCGAGCCTATTTAGTCTCAAGATTCCCTTTCCACTACCGATTATTTAGACTTGGTCTTGCCCTCTAACGAGGCAATTTTAGAGGCATTGACTGGTCCAGACAGACCCTTGGATGATCTCCATCATAGATCTTATTTCCTCCCAAAGTTAAGAAGAATAGAGGCAGGAGAATTTGTGTTGACTATGACGTGAGATAGGTCTTGTCCTATTAATCCTCTCACTATGCACACAGTTTATGCCGAGGGTAATATGGAAACCATCACTGAAATGATACCTATTGACATCTCCAGAACCCTTGGCGTCATGGAGAATGTCTTCGTCGAAGCGGACTGCTCCCCCGTGGAGATTCAAATCTACACAGATTTATTTAAAGAATTTTGCAACGTTTTTTCCTGGTCTTTCGAGGAAATGTCAGGCATTGATCCAAGAATCGACGAACATGATATAATGACTTATCCTGACACCAAGTCGGTACGGAAGAAGCTTCATCCGGTCAATCCTCAAAAAGCAGCAGCTATTAAGGCTGAAGTAGAGAAACTGCACAAAGTCGGTTTCATCTACCCCGTTTAGTTGACTCAATGGGTGTCAAATCCTGTTCCGGTCAAAAAAAAGAAGGGAACGATTTGCATATGCATGGACTTCCATGATTTGAACAAGGCATGTCCAAAGGATAATTTCCCCACCCCATTCATCGACCAGATTGTCGATGAGTGCGCAAGCTATGAGGTCTTTTCTTTCATGGATGGTTTTTCGGGATACAATCAGATACAGATTAAGCCCGAAGACCAACATAAAACATCTTTTATCTGTCCATGGGGTACATTTTCTTATCGAAAGATGCCTTTTGTCCTGAAGAATGTTGGAGCTACTTTTATGTGGGCCATGTCTCTTGCTTTCCATGGCCTAAGACATATAGTTGAGGCCTATCTTGATTATTTAGCATCATGATCTCGTAAGAGAGTTGATCATCCTACACACCTCTGACTTATCTTTGAGCGATGTCTCTACTATCAGATTCGCTTGAATCCAAACAAGTGCAGTTTATGCGTGACGTCGGGTCGTCTGCTAGGTTTCATAGTTTCAAAAACAAGGATCATGATTGATCCTCTAAAGGTTGAGGTGATATTTCAATTGCCTCCCCCGTGCACAGTCCCTCAGCTTCAAATATTACAGGGTAAAGAGAATTTTCTTCGGCATTTTATCGCAAACTATGTCAATATCACTAAAGGGTTTATGCGTTTACTGAAGAAGGGAGTCCCTTTCCATTGGGACAAAGTCACTCAATGCTCTTTTGAAGCATTGAAACGCACCCTCACGTCTTCCCCTCTGCTCCAGCCTCCCAATTATAATAAAGATTTATTATTGTATTTGGTCGTTGTAGAGTCGACCATCGGTATGGTATTGGTTCAAGAGGATGATCTGCTTGTAGAGCATGTGATTTATTACCTAAGTCGGGGCCTTGTTGGACTAGAACTCAACTACTCCCACATTGAGAAGCTAGCATTGGCAGTAGTGCATGTTTTCTAGCAGTTCCGTCGTTATATTATGCTTTGTAATACCACCTATTTCCATTGTGAATCTATTTCAATACGTGTTGACACGACGTGTAATCGGTGGAAAGATCAGTAGATGGATAGTTATCCTCTAGGAATTTGACTTGGATTTTGTTTCTACGAAATCTAAAAAATCATTGGTCTTTGCGGAACTTATCTCGGAACTTCTGGTCGAATCAGGTGATGTTACGCTCGAAGAATCACCAATTAAAGGAGATATTTTTCTGATTTCATCTTTAGACCTCTGGTATGGAGATATACTAGTCTATCTCTAGACTTTGAATTGTCCCACCTCTGCTTCTCGTGATGATCATCAACGTATACACTATCAGGAAAAAAAATATCTCATTCTCGATGACACTTTGTATCGTCGGGGTGTAGATTGCATCCTTCATCGATGTCTCACTCGTGAAGAAGAGGAACTCGTGCTTAACGACTGCCACACTGGAGCATGTGGTGGTCATTTGTCTGGGTTGGAAACAACCCAATAGATTCTACGAGCAGGTTATTTTTGGCCGACGTTGATCAAAGATTGCATTGAATCTGTCAATAAGTGCCACCCGTGTCGGATATTCTCTCGGAAGATGAGGGCACACCCCGCTCCCATGTTTCCCGTCATTACAGTTGGTCTCTTCACCAAGTGGGGGATTGATTACACTACATGCCACCTGACTTCAGCCAGGGAGCATCGTTATATCATTGTAGTGGTAGACTACTTCACAAAGTGGGTTGAGGGAATGTCAATGTTCAAAGATGATGGAGAAATAGCGGCTCTTTTTATTTTTAATTAGATTGTAGCAAGCTTCGGCATCCCAAAGGAGATTGTCACTGACCATGCCAGTCACTTTCAGAACAAAATGATGTCTAATTTAATGTCAAATCTTGGGTTGAGGCAAGAAAACTCATCACCTTACTACCCACAAACAAATGGTTAGGTGGAAGCTGTGAATAAGTCTCTTAAGACAATTCTATAGTGGACGATCAATTCGGCCAAGTCAAATTGGCATTTTATGTTGTACTCGGAACTATGGGCCTACTGAATTTCCGTGAAGACTGCAATTGGTTTCTAACCTTTTCAACTCATCTACGGGATGGAAGCAGTCTTGCCAATAGAGTGCCAAATACCATCTCTAAAGCTAGCAGTAATGTTATTTCCAAAGACTTCACCGCTTGAGGAACGCTTATTATATCTCGAGCAGCTCGATGAGCAACGACGTGATGCAGCCTTCGCTAACAAGGCTCACAAGCAAAAATTCAAGTGTCAGTATGATCGATTAGTTCCTCCTCGGATTTTCTCCAAAGGTGACCTTGTCCTGGTCTATGACCAATATAAGGATCCCTTGGAGGTAGGCAAGTTCAAACCCATGTGGTTCGTACCTTTCATCGTGAAGGAGCTACTAAAGAAGGGCACTTATCATCTAGTTGACTTCGAAGGGAAATCTTTAGCAGAGCCTAGCAATGGGATCTACCTCAAGAAGTACTACTCGTAGGTGGGTCACCTTGGGTGACTTCTTGTACATATGTATAGTTCTTATACAGATAGATGTTTTATCTTCTTTTTTTTATGGACGTGTCGTTTTTTACGTCATCTTTTTCACTATGGCATATGTCAAGTGAATCAGAGGTGTTTGTTGGGTTCACGGATGGCGCTAGCCGACACACTCTGAGGCTTTCTTCTGCAGCTTGGGTGATCTTCACACCTCAAGGCCAGTTGCTATCTTCTGGAGGCATATGTCTAGGTGACGCCACAAACAATGTCGTTGAATACAGTGCAGTGATAGAGTTGCTTCGTGACACTTTGTCACATGGTATCTCTCACCTCTGGGTCTACTTAGATACACAGCTAGTCGTGTCCCAGTTAAATGGGGTTTACCATGTTTATGATCCTACTCTACACCGATGATTCCTTAGGGTACATCTCTTAGAATGATGCTTTAATTACATTACGTATATCCATGTTCCTAGGAGATTGAATCAAATCACAGATACTCTAGCTAATCATGTTTTAGATTGGCATATTGCACACACATAAAAAGAATCACACGCATACACATGTACATACATTGTAAAAATGTGATCCATAAGACATAAAAGATGTAAATACGCATATATATATATATATATATCAAAAGTCTCAGAGTACATAGGTGGGCGCAAGCGCCTAAAAAAATAATACGTCTGGTATACAACGCGGGGCTTGTGCCCTCAAAAATATACAAAAAGTTCCCTCAACACGTAAGTGTTCCACCCTAAGCTAAGCACAGGGCTTGTTGGCCCTACCATAGTGAATGACGACATTTGCCAAACACCGTAAAAGCTAGACCCAAGTCCGTGGCACCCCAACTACATGAGGCTTCATAGATGGTGGGAGATCCTTGATCTTGACCATGGGCACTGTACGAGTGAGCGCGGTGAGGTTCCACTCCACCCATCTCAACACTCTCTCAGCCTCTCTGGTTGGAGGTACCCCTGTTGTTGCGACTGGTCCGGTGGTCGTTGCTGCTGCCTCTGGTCGAGGATGTCGCCTGCTTCTCGCAAAACCTGTTGGATGCACTGGTCCCACATCTGTACATAACAAATACATAGTTGTCAGATACTCGGGTACACATAAAAATGATATATATAAAAAGAAAATAAAATTTTAAAAATTTTTAAGAGAAAACATACCTATCTCTCCTCGCTATGCTCCAGGAGGTACGGGCATATTAGGATCCCTGGAGAAGTTGATCCCGGCATAGGGGTAGTCTTCTATAGCCAGGATCTGCCAAGACCACTAGTAAAAAAAAGTATCGTCAAACGCCTCAATGGTCCTCCCTCCCCCCTTTCACGGTAATAACGTTGCCCACCTGCACACCGCTGAGAAGGAGGCCACATGCCCCCGTACTTTCTCTCGTGGACTGAGATTGGGTACTCTCTCGAAGAAAAAAGAGCATAATATAGTGTTGAACCCAAATTTTGTGTTGTTCCACCCACAACACTCTGTGAGTTGTCTCTTCATGCACTCTAGCATGGTTGTGCTCGAGTAGAACACTCGTGCATTTAAGCACTATAGTGCACAATGCATGTGCGCCTGGGAAGCCTAATGTAAGGTCACGGATCCATTGATCCACCCAATAAGTAAAATTATCACTTTCAGTGATAGGTTAGTAATTTTGTGGATCGGCACCTGAGAACCCACTTTATTTGTGCCAACCTTGCAGTGTTGCCCAATCAACTTGGCAATGTTGTGAGGCCCAGGAGGAAAAGAACGAAGGTTGAATGGTTCCCCTCTCCTCGAGAGGCCAGTTAGAAAATATATATCCTCATTCGTTAGAGTCAACGACTACCCCTCGAGCATAAAATCCTCAACGTCAGGGTTCCAGTAATCCACCAAGGCATCCAATAGCCTAGGTTGTAACCTCATGAGTGGACACCGGAAAAATTTCCACAACCTACATTGTTTTAATGCGGTGACAGTAGCAAGGTCTTCTTCGACCAAAATATCAATGTCTTCGTGCTCCCTCTCTCTCCAGTGGACATACATCTTGTCAATGACAAGTTCAAAGGGGAGTTAGATCTTGTATTTTCTTTTTTCTTTACCTTTTTTAGGGTGTACGCGGGTTGTAGTGAGCACAGTCACATATACACACAAGCAGAGTATTTTCTACCTGCGGGCATATGTGGGTTGTCCTTGGATAGCATGTGTACACGCAAGGCTGCCCTTTTTAAGAGTGTGTTCCCCCCAAAAAATTAAAATTAATGCGATAAAGAAGTATGGAAATGCAGGAGGAGCTAGTTTGTACATACTTGGTTCTAGCGGAAGTTCGTTTTGTCCTCTGAAGCTCCCGGAATCAACTCTTTTAGCAAAGGGGTGTTTTTGGCTTTTTGGTCAATTCTCAATTTGCAATGGTGAAAATGAGCTGCCAGCTTCTATTTATAGACTTTTTTGGCCCTTTTTGTCATTTTTTGAACCCTTTTGTCATTTTTTCTGGCTTGTAAATCATTTAACGTGGTTCTTGAGTTTCTCATTAAATGTTACGATACACTTCACTTTTGGTTTGGAAAACATTTTGGGAGATGGGTCACTTTTAAAGATTCTTTGGTAAAAGTCTTTTTCCAACTTTTTGCATTTAACTTAGGATTCCACCTCCACTTTTTGCATCTCATTGTCTTCTCCACTTTGCCATAAGATCAAACCCACTAAATTGCAACACGAAACCATCATAGTTGCTTTAGAAGTGTCGTAATTTAGTGGTAGAGCCTACCTCTACATGGATGCCCTAGGTAGATCCCACCAGCATTTTTGTTGTCCATGCATTTTTGGTGGTAGAGCCTACCTACCTCTACATGGATGTCCTTAAACCTACTACGTAGTTATATTTTAGATCTAACACAATACCACAATAGCAACATATCAAATGACAGAGAACACAACATCAATTAGACGTAACACAAGATATACGTGGTTCACCCTCTCCCTAGGGCTACGTCCACAGAACTGTGCTTTATGATATATTAAGATGGAAGCATACAATTCTTATCTACGATCTTAGCTAGAATATATTCTCTTCTTATCTCTCTTTCTCTCCCCTCCCTGCGCACCCAGCTGCAGGGTTGATCTTCGCACCCAACTGAAGATTTTACAATATACACTACTCTCACAATACAATAGTTCTCTCTCAATAGCAATCTCTTCTCATCGCATAATATTCTTCTATCTCTCTTACTCTCTAGTCTATCCCAGGTCCTCTTAACCTTTATTTATACATTACAATAGCTCACTGACAATCTTATGCCGAAACCTAGGTGTCTAAAACCCTAGGTCAACTTGACATGTGTTTTCAGGGCTTTGTTAGCCTGTCTCTCCTTCCTTCTCGTGCGATGCTCCAAAGCATCTGTTGACATCTTCTTTCGCTTGATGAGTTGTCCTTGATCCCTCTTCCTTTATGATCTATCATCCTCAATCTCCTAGCCCAATGGCTTGCTTTCTCTTACTTTGCTCCATCTTTTCTACTCGTTTTCTCACTTCGACCCAGTATTAGTCAATGTGTCTTCTGCACAGTTCACAGTTTTCCTTTTCTCCCTTAATATTCGCTTGTTTCCATAACCAAGGGCCAACAGGCCCCCAACACTCACCTGTGACTCATCCCGAGGCACTTTAGGTCTAAAATTTCTGTTTCATTTCGACTTCAGACTGCGCAGGGCAGCCTATGCTTCCTTCTCTGTCCTTCCCTTCTATGTGCAGACAGTCTTTTATGTGTCTAGTACCCAGTTTCAACTGCACATGGTACCTAGACCCTTTTCCTTATGCTTTTACTGAGAGCTGTGAGGTAGTTGGTTGTCATAATACATCTTCAACTGGCTTCCGTTCACCAAACCTTCCTTCCATTATCCAGTCAAAGTCTTCAACTGTGCATCTCCTCCTTCTGTAATATAGGCAAGCTCATATGGCCCAAGCCAATGCGTCCTAAACTTCACTAGATGCTTCATGAACCTATTGTCATATACCAATACCAGATCTCCTTGCTTGAAATATTTCTTCTTGATGTGTCTGTCATGGTAGGCCTTTTCTCTTTCTTTCTGAACCTGCTGGTGAAATCCCGAAATAAATCTGTCTTCTTCTAGTTCGACCAACTGTGCAATCCTATCTTGCACAGTGCCAGTTTCATCCATATCTGTAAAGGCTACAATTCTCAGAATAGGAACCAAATATTCCATGGGTACAACTGCTTCTAGACCATAGACCAATTTAAAGGGGGTCTACATGGCCAGTTTCTTACAAGTGGTTTTATAGGCCCATAATATTGCTAGTACTCTCAAATCCTAGTCATCCTTGTTCACACTGCATATCTTTGTCAACGTTGTCTCCAAGATCTTATTGAATGCTTAAACTATCCCATTTGCTTGTGGATGATAGGGTGTGCTCTTCTGATGGTGAACTTCAAATTCCTTAGTCAAGGCTTCAATAGTCTTGATAATAAAATGTGTGCCTTGATCGCTCATAAGGATTTTTGGGCATCCAAACTTGGTTATGATATCATCAAATATGAAGCGTGCAGCTGTAGTTTCACTACATTCCTTAACTGCTCTTGCTTTTGCCCATCTGGTCAAATACTTTGTCCCAGTGATTATGTATCTAGCTCCTGTGTGCTTTCCTGGTGGGTTGATAGGTCCCACGAAGTCAATGGCCCGTTTATCAAATGCTTGTAAGGTCAGCTAAGGTGCTAAAGGCATATCATCTCTTTTGAATGGTTTCCCAACTCTTTGGCATACATCACAGGCCTTATAGTATTCCTTAGCATCTTTGTGTAGAGTAGGCCACCAAAGGCCAGCCCTAAGAATCTTTTTCTTTGTTTATTTCCCCGCGTAGTGTCCTCCTGTGATGCCTTCATGTGCTTCTGCAAGGATCAATGGTCTCTCTGCTTCCATAACACACCTCCTCAATATCTCATCAGGTCCCATCTTGTATAGTTGTCCATCTATAAGTGAAAAATCTGCAGCGCGCACTACCAATTGTTTCTTCTGAATAATTGTATAGTCACTAGGTGTTAGTCCTGTTGACAGGAACTGCACTATCTCCACGAAGTGATCATCAACCTTCTCGATGGCCAGCAAGTGTGCATCTAGCAGTGTATGCTCCAAACTAGTAGGCTCTTCTCCATGTTCCAACCTCGACAAGTGGTCAGGACCTTTTTTCATTCTTCCTGTCTTAACCACGATCTTGAAATCATATTCCTGAAATAACAAAATCCATCTGCATATTCTTCCCCCCAACACTGGCTTGTTGACTAGGTATTTACACGCAGAATTATCAGTGAACATCTTAAAATGTCCTCCCAACAAGTAGTGGCAGAACTTCTGCAACGCATACACCATGGCTAATCCTTCTCGCTCAGTGGTGGTGTAATTAATCTTAGTTGTTGATAGCTTCCTTCTAGCAAAGTCTAACGGGTGGTTAATGTCTCCAGCTCACGGTTGTGCTAACACTGCTCCTAATGCGATAGAAGATGCATCGACATGCACATGAAGTTCCTTACTCCAATCTGGGAAAACCAGAATGGGCGCAGTAACCATTTTCTGTTTCAGTGTGTTGAAGCTTTGTTGGCATTCTTCTCTCCAATGAAACTGACAGTCTTTATTTAAAAGATTCTCCATGGGTGTTGTGATATGTGCATAGCCTTTAATGAACTTCATGTAGTATTGAGTGTGTCCCAACGTAGTGCACAACTGTTTCACTGAAGTAGGAGGGGGTAGATCGACTATAATGGAAATCTTGGATGGATCTACCAGCAATCCCTGATTACACACAATATGGCCCAACAGCACTCCAAAGGGTGAAAAGAAGATGCACTTCTTTAGGTTCAAGGAAATATGACACTGCCTACACTTATCCAACATTAGTCTGAAACATTCAATATGATTTTGCAAAATGTTGAAAATAGTCCAATCATCAAAATATGCTTCCAGGAATTTATGTAAAAACTCCTTAAACGCTTCGACCACCACCATGGAAAATATGGTTGGTGTATTCTTCAATCCAAATGGCATCACTGTATACTGGTAGGATCCCCATTTTGTTGCAAATGTGGTCTTATGGTGATCTTCCTTGGAAATCCAGATCTGATGGTATCCTGAAAATCCATCTGTAAAAGAATATACCTCATGTCCTCCTACATTATCTAACACTTCGTTAGTGAATGGCGTAGGGAATAGGTCATGAAAACAAGCATCATTCAGCTTCCTAAGATCTACATAGATCCTGATTTCTCCTGTCTTCTTATCTTGTACCACCATAGGGCTAATCCACTCTAACTCTTCAACAGGTTCTATGATTCCTGCTTTCAGCATTCTGTCAAGCTCAATCTTCACTTTCTCCTTATATTTAGGGTTCAATCTGTGGGGTCTCTGTTTGACTGGCCTTGCATTTGGTTTCAAAGGGATCCTCATCTCTCCCATGGGCCCTTTAATGCCCTTCATATCAGTGAACTTGGTTGGAAACAA
>ML807544.1:148652-233241 GCA_009831015.1 Picea engelmannii
AGCAATGATATTTTCAAAGATAGACTTGAGATCCAGATACCATTAGGAAAGAATCAAGGAAGAAGATATCAATAAGACAACTTTCAGAACCAGGTATGGACATTATGAGTTTGTAGTGGTGCCATTTGGACTGACCAATGCACTAACTGTCTTTATGTTCTTAATGAATGACATATTCAAAAATTATATGGATAAGTTTGTCATTGTGTTCTTGGATGAAATACTTATTTATTCTAAGTCCGAGGAAGAACATGAACATCACTTGAGGTTGGTGTTACAAGTGTTGAGGGAACATCATCTTTATTCCAAGCTTAGCAAGTGTTCTTTTTACCAAGAAAAAATCCATTATTTGGGTCATATTATTTCAGAACAAGGTATAACAGTGGATTCGAAAAAGATTGAAGCCATTAGAGGATGGAAAACACCCCGCAATGTTTCAGAAATCAGATCTTTTATGGGATTAGCCATATACTACAGAAGGTTTATAGCGAGGTTCTCTAAGATTGTTCATCCCATAACTTCTTTACAAAACAAGGGAATCCAGTTTGAATGGACAACATAGTGTAAAGAGAATTTTAATTTGTTAAAGGAATTACTTACTAATGCACCTATTTTTAAGATTGCAGACCCAAATGCGAATTTTTTGGTATGTACAGATGCATGCAAGGAAGGACTTGGTGGAGTCCTCACTCAAAATGGACATGTCATTGGTTATGAGTCCAGAAAACTCAAAGAACATGAGAGGAGTTATGCCACACATTATTTGGAGCTTGCTGCCACAATTCATGCATTGATGTGGAGGCATTATCTCATGGGAAAAAGGTTTGAATTAAGGACAAACCATAATGGTTTGAAATATCTTTTTGAACAACCAACTTTGAATGCTAGGCAAACAAGATGGATGGAATTTTTAAGTGAGTATGACTTTGACATCAACCATATCAAGGAAAAAGAAAAGAAAGTTGTTGATGCACTCAACATAAGAGTACATCTCATGCATGCTACAACTGTTAGTATGCATAAGTCATATTTAAAGAGAAGAATTTTCGATCCTGTTGTTACAGATCAACATTAACTACAGGTAAAAGAAAGTTTATAGCAAGAAAACGTACAACAAAAAATTAAAGAGTACAAGATTAAGGAAGATGGATTACTTATGCACAAAAATACAATTTATGTTCCTAATTCCAGAAAACTTAGGAATTTGGTGTTAAAAAAATGTATAATGTTCCATATGCTGGACATCCTGGCTATCAGAAAATAATTGCAACAGTAATAAGCAATTCTTTTGGCCAGGAAGGAAGAAGGATGTTGCTAATTACATTGCCAGAAGTATGGAATGCCAGAGAATAAAATATGAGCATAGACACCCAACGGGTTTGCTTCAACCATTGCCAATTCCAGAGAATAAATTGGAAGTGATAACCATTGATTTTATAACTAAAATGCCCAAGAAAATAAGGCAACATGATTCCATAATGGTAGTTGTGGATAAATTGACAAACGCTGCTCATTTTGTTTCTATGAAAATGACTCATATAATAGCTAATATTGCAGAAATTTACATGAGGGAAATTGCTAGGTTGCATGGGATACCTAAGGCAATTGTTTTAGACAAAGATACCAAGTTTACTTAAAAATTATTGAGGGGATTATTTAAAGGATTTGGTACAAATATGAATTTTAGCACAACATACCATCCACAGTCAGATGGACAGACAAAGAGAGTCAACCAAGTGATTGAAGACATGCTGAGAATGTATGTGATGGATAAACCATCTAAGTGGAAAGACTACTTGCATTTGGTTGAGTTCACCTATAATAATGGGTATCAAGCTTCATTGAAGATGAACCCATTTGAGGCTTTGTATGGTAGAAAATGCAATACTCCAGTGAGTTGGGACAACCCAACAAACAAAGTAGTACTTGGGCCAAAATTGCTCAAGGACATGGAAGACCAGATGGTTAGAATTAAGTAGAATTTAAAGGCAACTCAAGATAGATAGAAAAGTTATGCAGATAATAACATGAGAACTAGAGAATTTAAAGTGGGGGAGCATGTTCTTTTAAAAGTGAAACCCAAGAATATCTCATTGAAGTTGGGTAGCTGTACAAAGCTAGCAACCAGATTCTATGGTCCATTTGAGATCTTGGACATAATAGGGCCAGTTACATACATGCTTGCATTTCCTGCTTCCATGAATGTGCATAATGTATTTCATGTCTCTTTTCTAAACAAGTATATACATGATCCTAACCATGTTATTGACTGGAATTTGATTCAGGTAGAGCCAAAGGGATACTTTCAAATCCAGCTAGTGCGCATATTGGACAGAAAAGTCAAAATGCTCTGAAATCGAGTTATAAAGCTGGTTAAAGTTTAGTGGACCTGTTACGGTCCTGAAGATGCTACTTAGGATCATGAAGATGCCATGTGGGCAAAGTACCCACAAATTTTTGAATAAATTTTGAAATTTTGATTTATGTTTTGTATATGCACTGAGGATAGTGCCAAAATAAGGGGGAGGGGAATGTAATACCCCAGTTTTGAGTCCCCATATGAAACAATGTATTTTGTTTATTTGATGAAAGGTCGAAGTGCCCAAACAATTAAACATGCCAACATGCCTAGGAAATGTAATGCTATGATCATTATTAATAATAAAATACATCGATGGCTACAAGACGTATAAGGACAAGAGTTATAGGGGGCTATGATTCCACGAGAGAGGGGGCTTAAGGGGCTAAGTCATTTTATCATATTTTATTTAACCATAATTGTTTTAATGGAGAGAAGTGGTTACATGAGCTTCTGGGGGAAGGCCACGTGGTTCTTGATTTGCAAGTAAATATTTAAACCCAACTTGTGGGCTATTTGGGGGCTCTTCTTCACTCACTCTATTCATTCATTGTTCATTTTTCACACTCTCTATTCTGTTCACTTTTTCACTCATTCATTCTTGTTCTTAGAAGGAGACCATGGGGGTGAATCATTCAGGAGGAAGCCATTATTTTTTGGCTATAGTAGTGACTGGTGTATTTCAACCATGATTTTGTGCCTGCTTGTCTGAGATGCATTGACATGTACTAAATTTTATTCACAGCTATGAGTCTTGAGAGTCCCAACATGGATATTCTTGACCAGATGCATTGGAGCCCTTGAAGGAGGTGGAAAACTTGAGGGACTGCATGGCAGAGAAGGGGGTCCATTCTCTTGGGTTGTGCAGGTTGGCGTAGAAGAGAGATGGTGTACTTTAGATTGTTGTGTGTTGAGAAACCTGTGAGAGCTTGAGTGCTGACTGGTTTGGGAAGCTGAGTGACACCCTAGAACCATCCTTGTGGATTCATAGCCCTATCTTGGGGCTGACATGCTGTTGAGACTTGGAACAATAGTGTCTATGGTTGGGTGGAACGTCCTTGGTCTATAGCTAGTTGGTGAATCATTTTGATTAAGATAAGTGTTCTCTGCCATGTGTTTCTCTGCTGTATCTTTATTTCCGTTGTGTATTAATTAATATATTTGAGATGTGTATATTTGATGTGCCTGATTGATGGTTATTTCTATGCATGCCATGTCTACACATTCTTTATACTGTATCTTGGATAATTATTATTGCATGTGTTCTTATCATGTTTCTTTCATGCTTCTTTATTAATTAATTGTTATTAGAATTCGAAATCAATTTCGAACATAGTTTTTGAGGTAGTGTTCCTGGCTTGGGGTTGCTAGGTACGTTACAAATTAGCGTGCTTGGCCTGGGGGTGGCTGGGTATGTTACAAGACGTCACCATTAATATGGAAGCATCCCCTATATGAGATAATGGTGTAGATATGGCTCAGGTTCAGTTGCATTTAGCATTGACAATTCAGTTGCAGGAGCTTGCTAAAGGGAATGAAAAGTGCGAAGAGGTCTTGTGTGTTACATGCATAAAGGAAGGTCATCGTAAGAATGAATGTCCAACCTTTGTAGATTATTTGGCTATAGTAGCTTCAAATCCCTTGTCCATAGGAGGAGGGGTATGGTGTGAGATATGCAGAAAGATGGGTCATCACCCAACAACTTGTACTTTGATGCAGGAGTATCACAACACTGCCAGAAGATTATTTTGTAATTTTTGTAAGTCTGTGGGACATGATGAAAAGATCTATCGTGCACTTGATCTAATGAGAGAATACACCTCATATGCATACAGATTTTAGGGGGGAGAGGGATTGAAAGGAGGGGCACCAAAATATAATTCTTTGAGGGGATACAATCAAGGACGAAGAGGAGGATTCAGAGGTCGAGGTTTCGACAGAGGAAAATTATTGATTATCTACTATAATTGTAACCATCCTGGGCATTTGGCATGAGATTGTCAGATTCCTTGTCCGACATGCACATATTGTAGACAAACTAGATGATGTGATGAAATACTATCCGCAATTGATCACAAAGTGGAAGGAAAAAATGAAGCATAATGTGTAGATGATAGCAGCAGAAGAGCGTGACGATCGACCAAGGGTAGCAGTAGTTATGCACAGAGGGGAAATAACAGGAGCTGATGCGACAGAGCAAGGAAATTGGATCGACCAATTGGCTAGGAAAGCAACGAAACCTTCTCCAACGTTTTACCCCCAGAAAGAGAGAGACACATATAAGAAATCAAGGAAGGATCTAATAGAAACAGAGTGGGGAGCATCGACTGCGCCACCTGTGTATGGAATGCCTCCAACCTAAGACCACTCGATTACAAAAGGCCAATTTATAAGGCAAGTACTCTGAATATTTTCTTAAAGATTTGTTTAGAACTAATAAAGGGTGAAATTTCATTAACATGTTGCGTGGGATGATCGACTAGTGCGCAAAAGATAAAGAAGCACCTATTGCACAATGAACAATTAACTAGGTATAATGCAAGAAAAGGACAAATATGGAATTTCGACTTAATACATAGATAGGAGACTATGATATGGATACTATCATATAGGATCTGGGATATGATGTGAACATCCTTCCGAAGCAGACATGGGAAATGATGGGAAAACCAAAGTTGATTTGGTCACATATTCAGTTGAGGCTAGCAAATCAACACAAGATTGCTCTGATTGGAAGACTGATAGGGGTGAATGTTAATATCAATGGAGTTCACAACATAGTATATTTTTAAGTAATTGAGATAATGGGTGGTAGTAAACCTTACCCAATGTTACTTGGACTCGCTTGGGATTTTGATAACCAAACCATTATTGATCTGAAAAAGAGACAAATGATCTTTGAAGTAGGAGACTTGAGAGTTACTGCACCATTGGATCCCACAAAAGGAAGACTATACGTGGAACTGGAAAGGGGAAAAGAACTCGTCAACCTTTACAATGTGACCACACAGATGGATGACTATGTTAATCCTACTATTGAGGGTGTACTTAGTTGGTAAAGTATAAGTTCTTGTGCTTCGGATTAAGAAGAATCCCTGTAACATTGAGAACATATGTTACATGTAGTATCTACAAGGAGATGTTCTCATATTACTCACACATTACGCTGGATTGGAGCTGAGGTACAAGATCCCTTGAAGTATGATGGAATAAAAAATATAGATTCCTTTGTAAAATAATTTGAATTCTAGATATCATAACAACAAAGACCACCAGCTTTAAACATTGCACTGAAAGTGACCCCTACGAGGTGGTGCACTATGCATGAGGATAGAATAGTTAATTGGAAGTAATGCAGAAGGATGTTATAGGTCAGGTTCAGAACATAAACTGAATATACTACGTAGAAGTATACTAGGTTGAGTTTGTCGCGCATATTAACAGGGGGAGATGCAAGAAATGTGGATGACAGTCTACCAGATGCACACTTGTTTGCAATACAATTGGTCGATGATTACTTTGCATATATTGTCCAGTTCTTGAGCACAGGAGTAGCCCCACCTAAATTTACAATTGCACATAAGAAACCAACAGATTACCAACTCATAGCGGGGAATTTGTATAAGTTGGGCGCATATGGTATTCTTCAACGATGTGTATTGGGGCATGAGAGGCCTATGATATTATTAGAGGCACATGAAGGATTTGTGGGAGGCCACTATGCAGGGAAAGCGACGGTTCAAAAAAAATTGCATGTAGGAATTTGGTGGCCCACCCTTCATAAGGGTGATAAGGAGTTCCGTCAGACCTGTGATGTCTGTCAGTGAGTTGGGAAGCCATCTTGAAGAGATGAGATGCCTTTAATACCGCATGTTACATTGCAAGATTTTGATAAATGGGAAGTTTATTTCATTGGATTGATCAACCCACCAACAAAAAGATTAGGAGCAAGATATATAATCACTGCGACAGATTACTTAATCCGACCGGCTGATGCAGAACCTATCCGAGACTGCAACTCAGAGACTGTTGTGGGGTTTTTATTTAAAAATGTTGTTATGAGGTTTGTATGTACGAGAACCCTTATGAGTGATTAGGGGACGTATTTTTTGAATAAAATGATTGCTACTTTGAAAAAATAATTTCATATTTATTACCAGAAGAGCACACCTTATCACCCTCAGGAGAATGGAAGAGTGGAAGCGTTTAACAAGATCCTAGAGCATGCACTAAAGAAGATATGTAATGTAAATCGAGATGACTGGGACCTGAGGATTTCTGTAGTACTATGGGCATATCAGACCACATGTAAGAAGTTGACAGGACATAAACCATTCTGATTAGTATACGACCAGGAAGTAGTTATGGCCATAAAGTTCATTGTGCTGAGTTTGCACATTGTCTCACTGATAGAGCTCACAGATTCTGACGCAGTAGAGAAAACACTTTTAGAGCTAGTGGAACTGGAGGAAGACTGCTTCATCGCAGGGTTTCATCAATAGGTTCAGAAAGCACGCGATAAGGCATGGCATGACATACATATTAAACAAAAAAAATTCCAGATGGGAGACCTAGTTTTTCTCTATGACAACAAATTTTTGCAGCACCCTAGAAAGTTCCAAATGCATGGGTCGGGTCCATATGTGATAATATTTGTGACAGAGGTAGGTGTTGTTCAGTTGGAGAAATTCTATGGGGAAATCGTGGAAGGAATGGTCAACGGTAGTTGGACGAAACTGTATAGGGAGAACCGTCCTTCTGTGCAATATTCTGAGTACACAATACATTTACTATAGTATCTATACTATACTGGAAAAAAAAAGGTTTGAAGAGACAAGAAGCTTGAAGTTGTGAATCGGGCATTGTTCAAAGAGTCAAATTAGCAGAAAAAAAGATGAACAAGAAATGTCATGGAAATGAAGAAATAAAGAGGAAGGTGCATAGGATGGAGAATTGAATTGCATGCAGGAAGGTGAACTGAATTGTGTGCATAAAGGAAAAGTGAATTGTGCACAAAAAGAACTAGGATAAATATCTACGCAGATGATGAGAAAGGAATTAAAGAGCAAACATGATCGTGAGACGATGAAAACACATCGTCATAAGTGAAAAGAGGTGATGATATTTTGACAGCTGAAAAATCTAGACCATGATCTGTTGGAAAATAAGAAATTAATGAAGAATCCATAAGAGAATTGAATGTGAACAAAATCAGATTGGATTGTGAATTTTGGTGTGAAGAGGAATGAAACAGCTGGCAAAATTCTATAAAAGCAGAAGAGGGAAGATGATAAAGGGTCATAGTTTTTTGAACATTCTAAGAGAACAAAGAATCAAGTGAGTTGCAGGTAGAGTATAATCAAATAAATCCATGGCATCACCAAAGACAGGAGCATCCACATCGTAGATGAAAAAACTGTGCACAAAGCAGGCATTTGTACCTGTACAGGAAGAAACCCCGAGAGAAGCGACATCATATGCATTAAACTTTCCAAGAGAATATGTGTTGCCCAAGACGCCAACAAAAATTCTAGTTAGACTTCCCAAGGAGCCGAAGTATGACCTTGTTGCACTGACGATTCCCCAAGGCTCAGTATTGAGGGAGACATGTTGGGCGCAGTAGGAAGTCTGCGATTTTGAGACCATGATCTTGCAAATCTGAAAAAATTCCTAGATTTATCACCACAAAACTATATGTGCAAAAGACTCATCCCAGAATCACTCAGAATCACAATCGAGCTGCAGGAGTAGGCAACATGACTGCAATGAACATGCATATTGAACCTATTGGAGATCCCACACTTTGTAAAAATCGTGGAAATTAACATCTACGTCAAGCTACTGTTGAGTTGCGTCCACAGATTTTTCCTCTAGTTGGACAGACTAGTGTCGATCAATATCCAACTTATCACGTAAATTACAGGATTTATGTTAGCAGGGGAAAACCCACTACATTTGTTCACAGATAAGAATTAAAAGAAAGAATTATCAGAATGGATGAAGGAAAAATATGACACGCACAAAGGAGTGCACAGATTATACTTCACGAGCATTAATTATGATACCGTTAGATTTGTGATACAATTGTTGGCTTGCAAGTTACCTAGGAAATGTCCCAGAGACCAGGTAACAACAAGAGTAATAGAAACAACAAAAAAGTGCGTAGTAGGAGTACAAATGACCTGGGAAACATTTTTGGTGAATTAGTTTTTAACTGATTGCATGGAATCGTAGGGAAAATGTATGGAGTTCCACTATGCATGGTCACTGATTTTGATTATATTGGTTGCTTGGATGGAGATGGAAGAAACTCTGTTCCCTGAAGGTATGAAATAACCATTCATGGAAGCGAGGTATGTTTCTTTGTAGCATACCACACACAAGAATAGGCAAATGGAAAAAAATGTCATTTTCTATATTTATAAGGAGACAATTTGACAGTGTATTGAGGAAACACCACACATCCTACCTCTTAAAATTGAAGCATGCAAAGAAGTAATGCGATTCAAAGCAGGGCCACACCACATGTACATCCAAGAAAAAAGGGATCTAGATCAACAATGGTTGCCAACCAACTACAGGTTGACATAAAAAGATGTCAGTTTGATTGTAAATGATTGGGAAGCAGAGTGGAGAAGCCCAATGCTGGAAGCAACACAACAATAGACACAACACTAAGAGAAGGATCCAAAATAAAAACATGAACATGAAGAACAAGGGAATGGTGCAAGTGACACTCAGGAAACCACACTGCACATTGGAGAGAAGAGAAAAGAGCATACTAAGGAGTAACATAAACACAAGAAAAGGAAAGCCTCAAAGGAGGTAGTTATCCAGGCCTTAACTGAATATGACCTTGAGAATATTGGAGGCCAGGTGAAAGAATTTACTAAAGAAGCAATGTAGCGAGCTACACAAAAACAAGAGGAAATGTACACTAATGTGCAGATGCAGATAACTACACTGTGCCATATTTTAGATTCGACTAAGATAGCCCAGTACAAATGATAGAAGAAGAACAAACAGAGAGCACGTCAAAGACAACCAAGTCACAACCATCATCAACATCAACAGAGAGCCTCATCATGAAGATATCAACAAGGGCCATAGAGTTTCTCACGACATAAATGCAGGAGCACACACAAGTATTAAATCATATTGACTTAGTGTTGTCACAATTACCATTGAACGTGCTACATATATTGCATACAAGTGCCACACAAGAGATCCAGTTACATGCATAATCGACTTCTATGGAGTTGGTCAAAGTGACTGCAGACAAGGAAGCACTACATGCAGAGTATAACAAAATCATGCTAGAATGGGACGAGGCTGCGTAGAGAACAACAAGGTTACAATAGGCAGTGTAGTAGGTATACAACAACATCCCAGAGGTACCAATGGAATTAGATACTCCTTTAGAATATCAAGTGACAAATATAAGTGAATCCATTCAGGGATTCCACGCAAAAATAGTCAAATTGGAAGCTCACACAACACCAAGTACCCCACTAGACAAGCATGACAACCCTAGAAAGTATTATGAGTTTGGATGAGGAATACATCAAGTTATATGAAGAGAGTACATAAGTGTGGACTCAATTTTTGGAGTATTAAAAGTTACAAGCAATAGAACAAAGATTACAGGCTACGTAGGAGAAGGCACAGAAGTTCAAAGAAACAATAAGAACTCTGCCAACAATAGAACGAATGGTTGCAATAGTTGAGAATATGTAGTTGTACGTTGAGATAAACTAGATAAGAGATGAACAAAAAAATCTCGTGCAAAAGTTTGAGCCACAACAAGAGGAATCATTTCAGGTGACATTAGAACTTGCGGCTGCACAAGGAAGAGTAAAGCAAGCAGTGCAAGACAATACAAAGAAATCGAAGACACCCATTATCGCACATACAATAAAGAGGATTTTGGCGCAAGAAGAACATGCAAAGGAGAAGGCTGCAATTGCGAAGGAAAATTTTCTTAATTTTGTTGTGATGTGCCAGGGAGTGCAGCGGAAGGACTGAGTGGCTCGGGACAAGCCATAGGTGAGTGTTGGGGGCTTGTTGGGATAGGATTTTGGGGACCGGTTTTGGGAATTGGGCCGGAGAAAACCGCGTGAACTATTAGGGACCTACCCTCCCTAACCCTTCATGTAAGTAGAATAATATATTTTCCATGTAATAAAGGCTGACATTAGTTTATAAGGACTATTTAATAAATAATAACAAGTCAATGTAAGAAGACCTAATAGAATCTTCCACTTCTAGAAAGATCTTCCTCTAGAAGGTTCTTTAGAAGACAAAATTAGTATAAATAAGAGTAGGAGGCATGAGAAGTTTTGTCTTGAGAATTATTGTAATAGAGCGCTGCTCTGTTGGAGGTTTCCCCCTTGAAGAGGCAAGTGAGCATAGTTTCCTATCAATAAAGGTATTATTTTGGTTCTGTAGTTTCATATACTGTGTTGTTCCACTGTTATTTTCTGCAGTATTTATTTTTTTCTGCTATTATAATAGATCTAGTACCTTACAAGTGGTATCAAAGCACTTTCCTTGGCAGAAAATTGTGGGTTATTTTTTCCAGGACAGAGACGTATTCCAATGTCTTCAAGCTACAAAGATCTCTCGTTCAACACATAAATCCATGGTTGAGGAAGCATACATGCAGGAACTACAAGTGGTACTTAAGTACACATTGTTGGCCACCCTTGTAACCTCCGTTGGTACCCCTTCGAGTGGTAGCACATCAGACAACACTTGTATACAGATCGACCTAGATATCCTGAAGCCCTTCGTAGATACACTGATCAAGCACCTAAGTGATATAGAGCCACCGAGAACAACACTTGGGAATATACTCTCTAGTACATGGGTAATCTAGTAGTACAACTGAGGGTATGGTCTAGCCTCCTTATTTGGTGCCTTGAGATATTGGGCCAAGTACTATTGTTCGACCCCACACATATATCAGAGGGATATAACATAGGGAAAACCATTTTCTAAAGAAAGCATCAACAACCTCACCCTTGGGACGAAAACATAACAGACAAAGACAAGATCTATTGCCATGCAACCTTGCCTCCAACATTCGCATTGCAAAATTTCTACACATTTCTTCCTGTTATGAATTTGGCCATTTTTCCACTGCAATATTATTCAGATAGGAGTATAAATCTGCAAGAGTAAAAAAGAAAAGTATAGTGGTCCTACTGACACCCTTATTCAGTACCTATCCCATTGGATTCCTCTCCTTTCCCCGATCATAGTGGTACCTTTCATTTCCAAGCCTTTTTTTTTTTTTCATTGGACCTGACCCCCTTCCCGACGCCCCTATTTTCCACCTTTCCCATTATATTCCCCTTTTTTCCCTGATCATCGTGGTACTATCACTTATAAGTCCTTATTTTTTGTGGTACCACCCACCCCCTTTCCCTTACAGGAACCCCTCATATCCAAATGGCCACCACTCGCAACCAAGACCTGCAATCTTCCATCACCCAGACCAAGGATTCCCTCAACCAAGTGACTTCTAAGATTGCTTTTGCCAATTCCCGCATTGAAAAATTAAATTCCCAGGTCCAAAAACAATTTGACACCATGGTTTCCAAATTCATGGGATAATTTTCCACCCTCTAGTCTGTTGTCAACCAATTGTTGAACCACCCTCAGGGCCCTTCCTTATTGAACCAACCATCCCACTTAGATGGTGTTGATTCCTCCCATTCTATGATTTTTCAATCGAACTCCTTTCATAGTGACCCTCATCTTCCTTTAGTTGAGGTCAATAAATTTGATGGCTCAGACCCCACAGGTTGGGTCACTCAAATGGAGCATTATTTCTCTCTGCATAACATTACCGATGAGTTGGCCAAACTTTGTTATGCTATTCTATATCTAGATATTGAATGCTGGAAATGGTGGCAATCGCGTAAAAATGCATGCCAGTGGTTTATTCCATGGACCCAATTTGTTGCAGAGCTCTATGAACACTTTGACACTAACATGCACGATTTAGGACGTTTGACCAAGTTGAAACAATCAGGCACAGTGAAAGACTTTATAACTACCTTTGAGCATTTTGCCTTCAGAATGGAGGGCATGACAGATGCGTTCGTACAGGAATGATTTATCAGTGGCCTAAAGGATGACATCTGAGACCAGGTCCTCATGGATCGCCCTCAGACTTGGTTGGAAGCTACTAAACGTGCCAAAGAGTCCCAACAAGTTGTTTTTTCCCAGAACAAAAAAACCCTCTTTTGTTCCTTGCACTAGCCCCACAAATCCCCCCNCCACTCCCCTAAAGGTATAGAAATTAACTCGGGTCAAAATGGTTGAGCTCCAACTCAAGGGTCTTTACTATAATTGTGATGAAAAATATTTTCTCGTGCACAAGTGTAAGGAACAAAAACCTTTTATGGCCATTTCAGAGGATGTTGTTGAAGAATAAGTTGTAGTTCCCCCTGCCAAAAAGATACCCCTTCTAGATGCTACTACAGAGCCCACTGACCCACCCGAAGTTGACCCCCTAATTTCATTGCATGCTCTCACTGGATTCTCTTCTCCACAAACCCTCAAGCTCATTGGCTATATTAAGCATAGAAAAGTAATCATCCTTGTTGACAGTGAAATCACCCATACTTTTATTCACCATCGCATTGCCTAGGAAACCAATTTCTATTTTCGTGGCGTCAACAATTTTCAAATCATGATAGCCAATGATGGGTCCTTGAAATGTGGTGGGCGTTGTGAAAATGTACGTCTTCAAATTGGACAATACCACTTGAAATCTCATATGTTTTCCATCGACATGGGCGGTTGTGAAATTGTGCTAGGTGTTGAATGGTTATGCACTCTGGGCCCCATTCTCATGGATTTTAAGGCATTAACCATGCAATTCCAGCAGGAGGGACAACAACATAAATTCCAAGGACTCATTGTAGGTTCTCCTGAGATCATTAGTTCCCATCGAATGGAAAATCTTCTCAAGAAAGGTGATTCATGTATTATTGCTCAACTCCATTCCATTCAAGCAATTGAGACACCCAATGTGCATCTTGACCTCCAATCTATCATCTCCAAACACCAAGCTAATTATCCCACTCCTCGGGGACTTCCCCCTTCCCATGGTGTTCATGATCATTCCATTCCCCTTGTTCCTGACAGTCTTCCTCCCAATGTTCGCCCTTATCATCATCCCTTTTCCCAAAAGAATGAAATTAAAAAAATAGTGCAAGAGTTTCTCCAAGCGGGTGTTATTTTCCCTAGTACCAACCCATATTCTTCTCCTGTGGTCATGGTACTCAAGAAAGATGATGCTTGGTGCACGTGTCTTGAATTTCATGCCCTCGATAGACTCACCATTAAAGTCAAGTTTCCCATTCCTATTATTGATGATGTCTTTGATGAATTGAGTGGTGCTTAGTACTTTACTAAACTTGATCTCCATTCTGACTACCACTAGATACATATGAAAGAAGCAGACATTCCTAAGAATGCCTTTAAAACTCATGAGGGTCACTATGAGTTTTTGGTCATGCCCTTTGACCTGTGTAATCACCCCTCCACCTTCCAAAGTCTCATGAATCATGTCTTCCATCCTTTTCTCCTTCATTTTGTCTTAGTTTTCTTTTATGATATTGCTATAGCAGGAAAACCCCCCTATGGACTACACTAGGGTTTAACATGTAGGCAGATCTAACCGTCTAAAAGTCTCCTACTCTTTAGACCACCCCGAATATACCCCACATTCATACAAGAAATACAAAGTAAAATGATCCGGTAACTCTACCTTAAACTCTGCGTCTGGTGTCGATCCTTTCGCGTTCGATTGCTCCTTGACTACAAGTCTCCTCCCAAGGCTGACCTGCAGTCACAAAAATACAAACAAGAAACTACGAACATGTATCTCATATATGAATTAGTGGGTTATATGTTAGTATAAAACATAAATCAAACATAAATATTGAACACATCATATTGCGGGATAGAAAAAGTATTCCTTTTATTAATATCACAAAGTTTACTTACAATGAGATCGACGACTGCTCCTCGAACCTGGTCCGAGTTCCTATTCACCAAGCTCCAATTGCGCTTCCATGTATCTTTATCCTCTCACACTTCTCTTTAGAGAAATGGCATAGGCTTATAATGGAGGAAAAAGGCAAGAATGGACAATTCTGGCACAAAACTCACAAGGTGGCTGGAAATTCTTGGAGCAAGGAGGGGATGTGAAGCGAGAATAGTTTCACTGTTCTTATGCTTCTCTCAGGAATGAGACCCCAACACCTCCTTTTATCTGAAAAAAGGATGGTTGTTCGATTGGGTGACAGGATATAGGCGGTGGGACAGTTGGAAAACTACCCAATAGCCCGTAATCTCAACGAATTCCTTGCAACTTTTTAATTTTTGCAACATTTGTGAGTATACGCAGGCTATAATGGTGCAACTAGCGTACGTACGTGAGATGTAGTGGTGCAACAAGTGTGTGTACACAAGCATTAGTGCTGCATGGCATGTACATCTTCAAAAATATGGTTTTTAAGAAGAGTTGCTCAGTGATGGCTTGGCAAAAATAGTAAGTAAGAGGGCCAAATGCCAGATGTGCTTGTATGGTGCAATTCGGGGTTATAAAAGATGCCCCCTAATGTGTGAGGTCAGAATATCATATGATGGACGAAATACATTACAAATATTCACCAACGTATGAAGCGAGTGAGCTCAGGACCAGAGTTCGGGAGGTGCCATCTACAAAAATAATAATTGTCTCACCAAGGCGGGCATACCCATGCTCAGGATGAAATAAATCATGGTTTCCAATCAAATACACTGCATATCCATGTCATATAACTATATAAAGTGTAGTAGCGAGCAATACACAACAAATCTACATCTCAAAATCAAAGATATACATGTATAGTATCCATCTTCAAGAATCCAAATGACGCCCGATGGATGGAGATGAGGCCTTCATAGCTCAAGCAACAACTTGAAGATCTTAAAAAATCGGGTAGGAGTGTAATGTGAGTGTACGAATTCACTACCCAGAGGTATTCAACGACTTGTCAGGGAACATACAAGAGGATCTCGGTGATCAGGCAGAGAACTTCATTTATTTCGAGCAAAGACTTGATTGGACTTATGGGGATGTCGAGGCATGAGGGCAAGAGACAAACTACAGAAAGTTCGACTCAGGTTGGGTAAAAATTCACTTGGACAACAACACGACAGATGATCTGACTTAGGCAACATGACATTGACATAAGTTCATGATTCAGGAGGCAACGTAAACTCTCCATGTGTTTGGAAGTATAACCAAACAGAGGAGGACACAACTCTATGTAGCGAGAACAACTTCCTAAGGTCATATTAAATCCTAGTGCTTGACGAAAAACGAAAGGATGTGCTATGTCCAAGGGCGACTCATTGTGCTGCCATAAAAATAAAATGCTTTAACCGTCCTCTTTTTGGGGTATATTTGATTTCTTTGTCTTTTTCAATATTTTGAAGAGATTGAAAAAGAATAAAAAAATGCTATGTTACAAAGGATAAATGAGTGTTGCAAAGCATACTAGTTCCAAGCACAAGGAACACACTAATTCTCGTAGCAAGGAGACATGTGCAGGAAAAGGACACTCAGGAAAATTCCTCCATGGGTCAAGGTGTCAGGTCACAGAGGCAAAGTGCTACAAGGCTTGTGTAAAAGGCATGCTTCAAAGGTTCAGTTGAGAGCAACATGGAGTCGACATTAGGCCAAAGACATAGATATGCAAGTGCGATTAGCAGGACACGATGAAACCCCCTTCAATGTATTTTTCACGAGCCCAGAGAAGGTAAGCTCAGTGGTTTTTCATTTTTAGAGTGTCTAAAAAAGCATAAAAGAAGACTCCGCTGAGGTACCTTTTTCGAAGGTAGTCTAGTCGGTTCGAAAAATGGATAAAATAACACCGAAAAGACGTCTATTCAAAACCATTTTAACTAGTGTGACACAGACAAGATCACTCGACAATCTTTTCAATTTTAAGGAGTCTAAAAAGAGCTTAACTATGGATTCACAACCTTTTTCTAGATTTTAGTCTCCTTATCCCGAAAAAGTATAAAATTAACTTAGGAGAACTCTCCCGGCGAGATGAATCTTCCGAGGTATACATTTTTCCTCCTTAATCTATAGGTTAGAAAAAGGGGTAAACTCATGCCAGTAGATGTTTTTCAGAACCAATTAACGAGTGTGAAAGAACAAGGTCACTCAAAGATCTTTTCAATTTTAAGGAGTCTAAAAAGAGCTTAACTATGGACTCCATAGGGGATGTTCTTCTGGACCAGTTTAACGAGTGTGAAAGAACAAGGCCACTCGACAATCTTTTCAATTTTAGGGAGTTTGAAAAGAGCTTAACTATGAACTCCGTGGGGGTTCCTTTTTCGTAAATTTAGTCCCTCAGTCCCAAAAAGAGTTAAACTTATACCCAAGAATACTCTTCTAGCGAACCGAAGTTCCTAGAGTGTATGTTGGCCCTTGGTTATGGAAGCAAGCGAAGATTAAGGGAGAAAAGGCAAAATGTGAATTGCGCAGAAGACACAGTGACTGATACTGGGTCGAAGTGAGAAAAAGAGCAGAAAATACGAAGAGAAGTAAGAGAAAGCAAGATGTTGGAATAGGAGATCGAGGATGACAGATCAGAAAGGAAGAGGGATCGTGGACAACTCAACAAGTGAAAGAATATCTCAACAGATGCTTTGGAGCACCACGTGAGAAGGAAGGAAAGACAGGTCGACGAAGCACTAAAAAACCGGGTCAAGTTGACCTAGGGTTTTGGTATCTAGGGTTTTTGACACCTAGGTTTTAGCCTAAGATTGTTGGTGAGCTATTGTAATGTATAAATAAAGGTCAAGAGGACCCGGGATAGACTAGAGAGTAAGAGAGATAGAAGAAGATTATGCGATGAGAAGAGATTGCTATTGAGAGAGAACTATTGTATTGTGAGAGTAGTCTGCATTGTAATATCTTCAGCTGGGTGTGCAGGGAGGGGAGAGAAAGAGAGAGAAGAAGAGAAGATCTGCTAGCTAAGAGCATAGATAAGAACTGTATGCTTCCATCTTAATATATAATAAAACACAGTTCTGTGGACGTATCCCTAGGGAGAGGGTGAACCACATATATCTTGTGTTACGTGTGATTGATGCTGTGTTCTCTATCGTTTGATATGATGCTATTGTGATATTGTGTTAGATCTGAAATATAACTGCGTAGTAGGTTTAAGGAAGATAAATAATAACTAGTTGACTGTGTGTTGTTGCTGTGAATCTACTTTGCATTTCCTCTGGTTGTAGACACCTGTGTCCTGCAACCACTTATAGTTACTTCGGGTGAGATTGCATCTTCTTCGCAGGTGTTGCTGAAAGGGCCAGTAGTTAGGGATTTTTGGTGCGCTGTTAGAGATGAACCCTGGGTCTGCCCCTGTCCCAACAAATGGTTCCATTGCCGGGACCAGAATCTTCTTGAGGGAATGTCAAGGTGGTTTCCATCGAAGATAGAGATTCAGAAGTGGTTAGAAGATCAAGAAAATGACTTCGCTGAAGCCCATAACAAGAACCCCAGTCTTGGTACAGGGGATTGGTTGGAAAGATATATGTTTACTAATATACACGAGATTTTCTTTGGAGGAATCCATCGAGAGCTATATGAGTGGCTAGCTAGGTTAGCAGATACCCAGTTCGAAGTCAGACTCAGACCACCTGTGGTTTAGACGTCGGCGTTGATCAAGAAGGTCAAGAGAGTTGACAATGTCGTGTCAAGAGTAGTAGATCACTAGTTTGATAGTACCATTGGAGGGTATATCACTGAGTTTGTTGTTGACAGAGTGGAATTGTATAGCGAACCAGAGAGATATTTCTTTAAGGGAAGTAGAGGAATTTTTTTACATTTTCTGAAGTTGAAGATCAAGATGCTATTGCATGAGAAGAACATCTTGAAGATACAGTAATCAGTCAGATCGAAAGAGCTAATGTTCAAAAATTCAGACAGTGACAAGGACACAGAGGTTGGACATACGCTCAGTGGGAGAGTGTCCAGAGAAGTTGACCTCGCAAACCTATTTAAATAGAACTATGAAGACGAAGGGTTCTACAGTGGAGAAGAGGAAGATCTGACAGATGAAGAGCATTCAGAATCCGCTAGGACAGAGGAACCTCGCCGAGAAGAGCCATAAACTTCAAGAACTGCACCGAATGTTGAAGTAAGTACTATTATTCCTCCTATTTCTTCAGCAACGTTAAGTAACTAGAATAACCCAAGTCATTAGAACGCTCAGAGAACTGTCAGTATCAGCCCACCACATACTCAGTCAGAAAAACTAGGAAGATCTATGGAAAATGAGATGATGTTACCCACCTTTAGAGGAGATGGATATGAAGATCCTGATCAACACTGGTTTCTATGTGAAGCTGTGTGGAGTATTAAGAATATCACCAACGAAGCTGTCAAACGAGCTCAGTTCAGCACTACCTTGAGAGATCGCGCACTGAGCTGGTACATGAAATTTTTCCAAGGAGCTACACCGCTGAATTCCATTAAGACTGCGCTAACTGCCAAATTCAAGAAACCTAAATCAGAGTCACAGTGCATTACAGAACTAAAAGAAATCAAGTAGAGAACAGATGAACCTGTGTGGGAGTTTGATCAAAGATTTAAGACCTTAACAAGCCATTTGAGTTTTCATATCCCAGATGAGAAAAACAAGGAATGGGTCATTGCTTCCCTCTTGCCACACATCATAGTTCCTCTGATGCAACAAAATATTACTTCGCAGGTTGAGGCACTGGAGATCACCATGAAATTAGAATCATCCCCGATGGGAGAATCCAACTCAGGTATGAGTCAAATCTTGAGTCAACTAACTAGCTTATCATTGCATGTTGAAGATATGAAGAAAGACAAGGGAAAAGATAAAAGACAAGACATCTGGTGTATCAGATGCAAATCAGAAGGCCATGGCAAGGAGATCTGTCCCCTATTTTATGAATACTTGGCCTCTAGAGCTCCAAGCCCTTTGAATCAAGTTACCTTACCCTGGTGCGAGGTATGTAGAAATCAACATCACCCTGGTGAATGTTACTATCTGCAAAAATATGTCCAGACACCCACAAATTTGTATTGCAAGTTTTGTAAGTTAGTGGGACATGATGACATGGATTGTAGGGCTTACGATCTCATGCATGAAAGGTCAAGGGATATATACAATATTCAAGGAGAATTACATTAAGAAGGAAGCACCGCGTAGTATAATTCCCCTGGGATATGAAACTTCAACCCTCATGGTGGATTCCGAGGAAGAGGAAGAGGAGGAGGTATGGGTCGAGGTCGAGGATAGATCATATTTTATAACTGCGCACAACCATGACACTTGGCAAGGGACTATCAGAACCCTTGTACCACTTGCAGCTATTGCAACTCATTCAAGCATGTTATCGAGGAATGTCCAACATTGCAGGATAAGCTTAAGGAGAAATGAGGAGGAAACCAACAAATACAACTAATCAAAGCAGAACCTCGCGGAGCAGATCCCAGAGTCATTTTTATCACTAGAGGAGGCACTATTATAGGAGAAGATAGAGTGACCCAAGGAAATACTATAGAAGAATCAGGAGTCAGGAAAGCTTCAGAGAAGACACAAGAGTTTGACCCAAGGAAAGAGAAGCAGATATTTGAGGAAGCAATAAAGGTATTCGAAAGAGATTAGGATTCTTCATCAAAGGTTCAACCAGAAGTAAGAGAATGTGGAATGCCTCATTTGATCAGTCTGCTTCACCTGGAGAAGAAAAAGAGGTGAGTAAACTTGTTAGTTTCTTGTATACGTTTATTGAGTTGATTAAAGATGAAAAATCCATACAAGAACTACAAAATTTGGTCAGACAGTATGAGATAGGAAGGGTATACCCTTTGCTGAATAAATAAGTACATCAACTATCCAATAAAAGAAGGAAAAATAAAGAACTACACCTTAATGCTCATATTGGAGAGTATGATATAGACTATGTGGTCCTCGACTTAGGGTCGGAGGTCAATTTCATGACGAAGCAGACTTGGGCATTGATGGAAAAACCTAAGTTGATATATTCACCTATCAGGCTTAGGATGGCTAATCAACAAGTTTTAAACCCCTTTGGAAGACTAGAGCGTGTCCCTGTGGACATCGACAGAGTAAGGACGTTTGCAGACTTCGAGGTGATTGAGATAATTGATGATAGTTGTCCTTACCCTGTGCTGTTAGGAATTGATTAGGCTTTCAATAATTCTATTGTGGTTGATTTAAAGAAAAGAAGAATGACGTTTGAAGAAGATGGCCTTAGGGTCATTGCACCTTTGGATCTAGATGAAGGTCAAAGATACACAAAACCCATCAGAGAAGAATACCGCACATATGAACTAGAAAACATATACAAATTAACAACCAGACAATAGGATTACATTAATCCTACAACATATGGGAATTTGAGCTGGCGAAGTGACAACGCATGCTCATCGGATTCAGAAGAAGCACTCAGGAACTGGCAGAACAAAATGTACGAAGTATCTACAACGAAATGTGCTAGATTAACCAAATAATTTCACTGGATTGGCACAACAGTAAGTAACTTGCCCACCTTTGATGGTCTAAATCACTTACAAGCATTCTTAGTGAACTTTAAAGAAATTGTACCAACACAACAAAGATTGTTGGCAATGGATGAGGCCCTGAAATCAACTCCAACGAGATGGTGGTGGACACACAAAAACAATATTACAGACTGGGTACAATGTCGCACTTTGATGACAACACGATTTTCAGAGCAAGTAGAAGGATTTGAAGTTAGGTACACAAGTCGAAGCTGTCCGAAGGACCATGTGAAAAGTTGTGAGGAAGCCTGTAGCAACATTCCTCAAGAACAGTGGGTACACAAATTCATTAACACATTGGACACAACTCCCATCAACTGGTATCTTCAAGCAGAACTGCGCCTCATCACTGCAGATTGGGAAGGTATGACCCAAAACTTTGTAACTACCTTTTTGTTTGAAATCCAATATCCTACAGTAGATTAATAATTACAGGTTGTAAGACAAAAAGTGTTCGAGGAGGCACCTAGCCTCCCTTTAGAGAAAGAAGAGGATGAATGGACTGTGCCTCATTAGAAGTTGCAAGGCTGTTACAATATCAATGCTGCTGAAGATGATGATCCTAGGAATGTGAACATCACAGAAACAAAATTCCAAAGAGATGTCGAAGAACCATGAGTCGAACTACGATTTGTTGGACAACCAATTAAAATAAAAAAAATCAATATTGGAACAGAACAAACACCAAAACTTGCTAATGTTGGAGATTATTGGGACGCTGCCACCATTGACAAGATCACAGAGTTACTACATGAGTATCAGGACTTGTTTCCAACCAAGTTCACTGATATGAAGGGCATTAAAGGGCCCATGGGAGAGATGAGGATCCCTTTGAAACCAAATGCAAGGCCAGTCAAACAGAGACCCCACAGATTGAACCCTAAATATAAGGAGAAAGTGAAGATTGATCTTGACAGAATGCTGAAAGCAGGAATCATAGAACCTGCTGAAGAGTTAGAGTGGATTAGCCCTATGGTGGTACAAGATAAGAAGACAGGAGAAATCAGGATCTATGTAGATCTTAGGAAGCTAAATTATGCTTGTTTGCATGATCTATTCCCTACGCCATTCACTGACGAAGTGTTAGATAATGTAGGAGGACATGAGGTATATTCTTTTACAGATGGATTTTCAGGATACCATCAGATCTAGATTTCCAAGGAAGATCACCATAAGACCACATTTGCAACAAAATGGGGATCCTACCAGTATACAGTGATGCCATTTGGATTGAAGAATGCACCAACCATATTTTCCACGGTGGTGGTTGAAGCGTTTAAGGAATTTTTACATGAATTCCTGGAAGCTTATTTTGATGATTGGACTATTTTCAACATTTTGCAAAATCATATTGAATGTTTCAGACTAATGTTGGATAAGTGTAGGCAGTGTCAGATTTCCTTGAACCTAAATAAGTGCATCTTCTTTTCACCCTTCAGAGTGCTGCTGGGCCATATTGTGTGTATTCAGGGATTGCTGGTAGATCCATCCAAGATTGCCATTATAGTCGATCTACCCCCTCCTACTTCAGTCAAACAGCTGCGCACTACGTTGGGACACACTGGATACTACATGAAGTTCATTAAAGGTTATGCACATATCACAACACCCATGGAGAATATTTTAAATAAAGACTGTCAGTTTCATTGGAGAGAAGTATGCCAGCAGAGCTTCAACACACTGAAACATAAAATGGTTACTGCGCCCATTCTGGTTTTCCCAGATTGGAGTAAGGAACTTCATGTGCATGTCGATGCATATTCTATCGCATTAGGAGCAGTGTTAGCATAACCATGAGCTGGAGACATTAACCACCCGTTAGCCTTTGCTAGCAGGAAGCTATCAACAACTGAGATTAATTACACCACCACTGAGTGAGAAGGATTAGCCATGGTGTATGCGTTGCAGAAGTTCTGCCACTACTTGTTGGGAGGACATTTTAAGATGTTCACTGATAATTCTGCGTGTAAATACCTAGTCAACAAGCCAGTGTTGGGGGGAAGAATATGCAAATGGATTTTGTTATTTCAGGAATATGATTTCAAGATTGTGTTTAAGACAGGAAGAATGAAAAAAGGTCCTGACCACTTGTCGAGGTTGAAACATGGAGAAGAGCCTACTAGTTTGGAGCATACACTGCCAGATGCACAGTTGCTAGCCATCAGGAAGGTTGATGATCACTTCGCGGAGATAGTGCGGTTCCTGTCAACAGGACTAACACCTAGTGACTATACAATTATTCAGAAGAAACAATTGGTCCTTGCAGAAGCACATGAAGGCATCGCAGGAGGACACTATGCAGGGAAATAAACAAAGAAAAAGATTCTTAGGGCTGGCCTTTGGTGGCCTACTCTACACAAAGATGCTAAGGAATACTATAAGGCCTGTGATGTATTCCAAAGAGTTGGGAAACCATTCAGAAGAGATGATATGCCTTTAGCGCCTCAGCTGACCTTACAAGCATTTGATAAACGGGCCATTGACTTCGTGGGACCTATCAACCCACCAGGAAAGCACACAGGAGCTAGATACACAATCACTGCGACAGAGTATTTGACCAGATGGGTAGAAGCAAGAGAAGTTAAGGAATGTAGTGCAACTACAACTGCGGGCTTCATATTTGATGATATCATAACCAAGTTTGGATGCACAAAAATCCTTATGAGCAATCAAGGCACACATTTTATTAACAAGACTATTGAAGCCTTGACTCAGGAATTTGAAGTTCACCATTAGAAGAGCACACCCTATCATCCACAAGCAAATGGGATAGTTTAAGCATTCAATAAGATCTTGGAGACAACGCTGACAAATATATGTAGCATGAACAAGGATGACTAGGATTTGAGAGTACCAACAATATTATGGGCCTATAAAACCACTTGTAAGAAACTGACCATGCAGACCCCCTTTAAATTGGTCTATGGTCTAGAAGCAGTTGTACCCATGGAATATTTGGTTCCTATTCTGAGAATTGAAACCTTTACAGATATGGATGACACTAGCGTTGTGCAAGATAGGATTGCGCAGTTGGTCGAACTAGAAGAAGACAGATTTATTTCGGGATTTCACCAGCAGGTTCAAAAAGAAAGAGAAAAGGCCTACCATGACAGACACATCAAGAAGATCTGGTATTGGTATATGAAAATAGGTTCATGAAGCATCTAGTGAAGTTTAGGACGCATTGGCTTGGGCCATATGAGCTTGCCTATATTACAGAAGGAGGAGATGCACAGTTGAAGACTTTGACTGGAGAATGGAAGGAAGGTTTGGTGAATGGAAGCCAGTTGAAGATGTATTATGACAACCAACTACCTCACAACTCTCAGTAAAAGCATAAGGAAAAGGGTCTAGGTACCAGGTGTAGTTGAAACTGGGTACTAGACACAGAAAAGACTATCTGCACATAGAAGGGAAGGACAGAGCAGAAAGCACAGGCTGCCCTGCGCATCTGAAGTTGAAATGAAACATAAATTTTAGACCTAAAGTGCCTCGGAATGAGTCATAGGTGAGTGTTGGGGGCCTGTTGGCCCTTGGTTATGGAAACAAACGAATATTAAGGGAGAAAAGGAAAAATGTGAACTGTGCAGAAGACACAGCGACTAATACTGGGTTGAAGTGAGAAAAAGAGTAGAAAAGATAGAGCAAAGTAAGAGAAAGCAAGCCATTGGGCTAGGAGATCAAGGATGATAGATCAGAAAGGAAGAGGGATCATGGACAACTCAGCAAGCGAAAGAATATGTCAACAGATGCTTTGGAGCACTGCACGAGAAGGAAGGAAAGACAGGATGACAAAGCCCTGAAAACGCATGTCAAGTTGACCTAGGGTTTTAGACACCTAGTTTTCAGCATAAGATTGTCGGTGAGATATTGTAATGTATAAATAAAGGTTAAGAGGACCTGGGATGGACTAGAGAGTAAGAGAGATAGAAGAAGATTATGAGATGAGAAGAGATTGCTATTGAGAGAGAACTATTATATTGTGAGAGTAGTGTATATTGTAAAATCTTCAGTTGGGTGCGAAGATCAACCCTGCAGCTGGGTGCATAGGGAGGGGAGAGAAAGAGAGATAAGAAGAGAAGATCTTATAGCTAAGATCGTAGATAATAATTATATGCTTCCATATTAATACATCATAAAGCACAGTTCTGTGGACGTAGCCCTAGGGAGAGGGTGAACCACGTATATCTTGTGTTATGTCTGATTGATGTTGTGTTCTCTGTCATTTGATATGTTGCTATTGTGATATTGTGTTAGATCTAAAATATAACTGCATAGTAAGTTTAAGGACATCCATGTAGAGGTAGGCTCCACCACCAAAAATGCATGGACACCAAAAATGCTGGTGGGATCTACCTAGGGCATCCATGTAGAGGTAGGCTCTACCACCAAATTACGACACTTCTAAAGAAACTATGATGGTTCCATGTTGCAATTTAGTGGGTTTGATCTTATGGAAAAGCGGAGAAGACAATGAGATGCAAAAAGTGGAGGTGGAATCCTAACTTAAATGCAAAAAGTTGGAAAAAAACTTTTACCAAAGAATCTTTAAAAGTGACCCATCTCCCAAAATGTTTTCCAAACCAAAAGTGAAGTGTATTGTAACATTCAATGAGAAACTCAAGAACCATGTTAAATGATTTACAAGCCAGAAAAAACGACAAAAGGGTTCAAAAAATGACAAAAAGGACCAAAAAAGTCTATAAATAGAAGCTGGCAGCTCATTTTCACCATTGCAAATTGAGAATTGACCAAAAATCCAAAAACACCCCTTTGCTAAATGAGTTGATTCCGGGAGATTCAGAGGACAAAATGAACTTCTACTCGAACCAAGTATGTACAAACTAGCTCCTCTTGCATTTCCATACTTCTTTATTGCATTAATTTTAATTTTTTGGGGGGCACACACTCTTAAAAAGGGGCAGCCCTGCGTGTACGCATGCTATCCAAGGACAACATGCATATGCCCACAGGTAGAAAATACTCTGCATGCGTGTATATGCGACTATGCTCACTACAACCCGTGTACACCCTAAAAAAGGTAAATAAAAAAGAAAATACAAGATCTAACTCCCCTTTGAACTTGTCATTGATAGGATGTATGTCCACTGGAGAGAGAGGGAGAATGAAGACATTGATATTTTGGTCGAAGAAGACCCTGCTACTGTCACCGCATTAAAACAATGCAGGTTGTGGAAATTTTTCCTGTGTCCACTCATGAGGTTACAACCTAGGCTACTGGATGCCTTGGTGGATTACTGGCACCCTGACGTTGAGGCTTTTATGCTCGAGGGGTAGTCGTTGACTCTAATAAATGAGGATATATATTTTCTGACTGGCCTCTCGAGGAGAGGGGAACCATTCAACCTTCGTGCTTTTCCTCCTGGGCCTCACAACATTGCCAAGTTGATTGGGTAACAATGCAAGGCTGGCACAGATAAAGTGGGTTCTCAGGTGTCGATCCACAAAATTACTAACCTATCACTGAAAGTGATAGTTTTACTTATTGGGCGGATCACTGGATCCACGACCTTACATTAGTCTTCCCTGGCACACATGCATTGTGCAGTACAATGCTTAAATGAACGAGTGTTCTACTGGAGCACAACCATGCTAAAGTGCATGAAGAGACAACTCACAGAGTGTTGTGGGAGGAACAAAAAAAAAATTGGGTTCGACACTATATTATGCTCTTTTTTCTTCGAGAGAGTACCCAATCTCAGTCCACAAGAGAAAGTATGGGGGCACGTGGCCTCCTTCTTAGCAGTGTGCAGATGGGCAACGTTATTACCACAACAGGGGGAAGGGAGGACCATTGAGGCGTTTGATGATACTTTTTTTGACTGGTGGTCTCGACAGATCCTGGCTTTAGAGGACTACCCCTATGCCGGGATCAACTTCTCCAGGGATCCTAATATGCCCGTACCTCCTGGAGCATAGCGAGGAGAGATAGGTATGTTTGCTTTGAAAAGTTTTTAAATTTTTATTTTCTTTTTATATATATCATTTTTATGTGTACCAGAGTATCTGACAACTATGTATCTGTTATGTACAGATGTGGGGCCAGTGCGTCCAACAGGTTTTGCGAGAAGCAGGCGACGTCCTTGACCAGAGGCAACAACAACGACCACCGGACCAGTAACAACAACAGGGGTACCTCCAACCAGAGAGGCTAAGAGAGTGTTGATATGGGTGGAGTGGAACCTCACCGCGCTCACTCGTACAGTGCCCATGGTCGAGATCGAGGATCTCCCGCCATCTATGAAGCCTCATGTAGTTGGGGTGCCACGGACTTGGGTCTAGCTTTTACGGTGTTTGGCAAATGTCATCATTCACTATGGTAGGGACAACAGGCCCTATGCTTAGCTTAGGGTGGAACACTTACGTGTCGAGGGAACTTTTTGTATATTTTTGAGGGCATAAGCCCTGCGATGTATACTAGACGTATTATTTTTTGAGGCGCTTGCGCCCACCTATGTACTCTGAGACTTTTGATATATATATATATATGTGTATTTACATCTTTTATGTCTTATGGATCACATTTTTACAATGTATGTACATGTGTATGCGTGTGATTCTTTTTATGTGTGTGCAATATGCCAATCTAAAATATGATTAGCTAGAGTATCTGTGATTTGATTCAATCTCCTAGGAACATGGATATACATAATGTAATTAAATCATCATTCTAAGAGATGTACCCTAAGGAATCATCGGTGTAGAGTAGGATCATAAACATGGTAAACCCCATTTAACTGGGACACAACTAGCTGTGTATCTAAGTAGACCCATAGGTGAGAGATACCATGCGACAAAGTGTCACGAAGCAACTCTATCACTGTACTATATTCGGCAACATTGCTTGTGGCATCACCTAGACATATGCCTCCAGAAGATAGCAACTGGCCTTGAGGTGTGAAGATCACCCAAGCTGCAGAAGAAAGCCTCTAAGTGTGTCGGCTAGCGCCATCCGTGAACCCAACAAACACCTCTGATTCACTTGACATATGCCACAGTGAAAAAGATGACATAAAAAATGACACATCCATAAAAAAAAGAAGATAAAACATCTAATTGTATAAGAACTATACATATGTACAAGAAGTCACCCAAGGTGACCCACCTACGAGTAATACTTCTTGAGGTAGAGCCCATTTCTAGGCTCTGCTAAAGCTTTCCCTTCTAAGTCAACCAGATGATAAGTGCCCTTCTTTAGTAGCTCCTTCACGATGAAAGGTACAAACCACATGGGTTTGAACTTGCCTGCCTCCAAGGGATCCTTATCTTGGTCATAGACCAGGACAAGGTCACCTTTGGAGAAAATCCGAGGAGGAACTAATCGATCATAATGACACTTGAATTTTTTCTTGTGAACCTTGTTAGCGAAGGCTGCATCACGTCATTGCTCATCGAGCTGCTCGAGATATAATAAGCATTCCTCAAGCGGTGAAGTCTTTGGAAATAACTGTACTGCTAGCTTTATAGATGGGATTTGGCACTCTATTGACAAGACTGCTTCCATCCCGTAGATGAGTTGAAAAGGTCAGAAACCAATTGCAGTCTTCATGGATGTTCGGTAGGCCCACAGTGCCGAGTACAACATCAAATGCCAATTTGACTTGGGTGAATTGATCTTCCATTATAGAATTGTCTTAAGAGACTTATTCACAGCTTCTACCTGACCATTTGCTTGTGGGTAGTAAGGTGATGAGTTTTCTTGCCTCAACCCAAGCTTTGACGTTAACTTAGACATCATTTTGTTCTGAAAGTGACTGCCATGGTCAGTGAAAATCTCCTTTGGGATGCCGAAGCTTGCTACAATCTAGTTAAAAATAAAAACAGCTGCTATTTCTCCATCATCTTTGAACGTTGGCATACCCTCAACCCACTTTGTGAAGTATTCTACCGCTACGATGATATAACGATGCCCCCTAGTTGAAGTCGGGTGGCATGTAGTGTAATCAATCCCCCACTTGGTGAAGAGACCAACTGTAATGACGGGAAACATGGGAGCGGGGTGTGCCCTCATCTTTTGAGAGAATATCTGACACGGGTGGCACTTATTGACCGATTCAATGCAATCTTTGATCAACGTCAGCCAAAAATAACCTGCTCGTAGAATCTGTTGGGCTGTTTCCAACCCAGACAAATGACCACCACATGCTCCAGTGTGGCAGTCGTTAAGCACGAGTTCCTCTTCTTCACGAGTGAGACATCGAAATAGGATGCAATCTACACCCTGATGATACAAAGTGTCAACGAGAATGAGATAGTTTTTTTCCTGATGGTGTATACGTCAATGATCATCGCGAGAAGCAGAGGTGGGACAATTCAAAGTCTAGAGATAGACTAGTATATCTCCATACCAGAGGTCTGAAGATGAAATCAGAAAAATATCTCATTTAATCGGTGATTCTTCAGGCGTAACATCACCTGATTCGACCATAAGTTTCAAGATAAGTTCCACAAAGACCAATGATTTTTTAGATTTCACAGAAACAAAATCCAAGTCAAATTCCTAGAGGATAACTATCCATCTACTGATCTTTCTGCCGATTACACGTCATGTCAACACGTATTGAAACAGATTCACAATGGAAATGAAGGTGGTATTACAAAGCAGAATATAACGACGGAACTGCTAGACAACATGCACTGCTGCCAATGCTAGCTTCTCAACGTGGGAGTAGTTGAGTTCTGGTCCAACCAGGCCCCGACTCAGGTAATAAATCACATGCTCTTCAAGTAGATCATCCTCTTGAACCAATACCATACCGATGGTCGACTCTACAGCGACCAAATACAATAAGAAATCTTTATTATAATTGGGAGGCTGGAGCAGAGGGGCAGACATGAGGGTGCGTTTCAATGCTTCAAAAGAGCACTGAGCGACTTCGTCCCAATGGAAATGGACTCCCTTCTTCAGTAGACGCATAAACCCTTTAGTGATATTGACATAGTTTGCGATAAAATGCTGAAGAAAATTCTCTTTACCCTGTAATCTTTGAAGCCGAGGGACTGTGCACGGGGGAGGCAATTGAAATATCGCCTCAACCTTCAGAGGATCAACCATGATCCCTGTTTTTGAAACTATGAAACCTAGTAGACGACCCAACGTCACGCAAAAACTGCACTTGTTTGGATTCAAGCAAATCTGATAGTAGCGACATCGCTCAAAGATAAGTCAGAGGTGTGTGGGATGATCAACTCTCTTACAAGATCATGATGCTAAATCATCAAGATAGGCCTCAACTATATTTCTTTGGTCATGGAAAGCAAAATACATGGCCCACATAAAAGTAGCTCCAACATTCTTCAGGCCAAAAGGCATCTTCCGATAGGAAAATGTACCCCATGGACAAATAAAATATGTTTTATGCTGGTCTTCGGGCTTAATCTATATCTGATTGTATCCTGAAAAACCATCCATGAAAGAAAAGACCTCATAGCTTGCACACTCATTGATAATCTGGTCGATGAATGGGGTGGGGAAATTATCCTTTGGACATGCCTTGTTCAAATCATGGAATTCCATACATACGCAAATCGTTCCCTTCTTTTTGTTGACCGAAATAGGATTTGACACCCATTGAGTCAACTAAACGGGGTAGATGAAATCGAATTTGTGCAGTTTCTCTACTTCAGCCTTAATAGCTGTCGCTTTCCGAGGATTGACCGGATGAAGCTTCTGCCGGACCGAATTTGCATCAGGATAAGTCATTATATCATGTTCGTCGATTCTTGGATCAATGCCTGACATTTCCTCGAAAGACCAGGAAAAAACGTTGCAAAATTCTTTAAATAAATCTGTGTAGATTTGAATCTCCTCGGGGAAGCAGTCTGCTTCGATGAAGACATCCTCCATGATGCCAAGGGTTATGGAGATGTCAATAGGTATCGTTTCAGTGATGGTTTCCATATTACCCTCGGCATAAACTGTGTGTGTAGTGAGAGGATTAATAGGACAAGACCTATCTCACGTCATAGTCAACACGAATTCTCCTGCCTCTATTCTTCTTAATTTTGGGAGGAAATAAGATCTACGATGGAGATCATCCGACGGTCTGTCTGGACCAATCAATGCCTCTAAAATTGCCTCTTCAAAGGGCAAGAACAAGTCTAAAGAATTGGTAGTGGAAAGGGAATCTTGAGCCCAAATAGGCTCGAGAACTAGATCTAACTCCCATGCGGGAGTTAGATTGGGGTTAGCTAAAGCTTGCTGGACTATAGAGTACGCAACTTCTGCCATGGACATGCCAGGATGCCCTATCCCTTCCATCGAAGCCGATGGGGAAGGAAGAGTCCATAGATCGGTAAAGTAAGTGGTACGGAATGATGACACTTGAAAAATATCAGCCCTAGGCTGGTTGGGGACAACCGATATCATCTTGACATCGCCAGAAGGAGGGTGGTAATTGAACGTACCCATCAAAGGTGGGCACAAACCAACCCCCACATTGACGATGCTGGGCTATGGGTTATCACTCTGTTGATGGGTCCTAAATCCCCAATTCAACATTAGGAACCAAACCCACCACCGAGGCCCAACTAGACTCTGGAGCGTTTAATGGTGGAATGGTTCTCCAGATCTTGCGATCTGACCAATTTATTGATGGGATTTATGTTTTCTTGTGAAGGCTCTTCCTTCAGTTTAGACTATCTCTTTTTGTATTTTCTCTTGGGTGAGACTGATATGAGATGGAAGCTGGCATAAGCCAACTTGGTGACAAATAGGATTAAATTCTAACTACTAGGGAAGAGGCTGAACTTGGGATAACCCGCTACTCAAGCATGCAGACAATGATTCTATACCACATGCCTAGTACTAATACATTAACCTTGTGAGCATCCAATTACTATGTGAGAAAATAATTATCAGAAAGAAAACACATATGCAAATAAGATAATGGCAAGAAAAATAATTCATCTACCATAATCATTCATCACATGTTAACACAACGATTCGTCTTCATCATTTAAAGTAAAGAACGACAAAATATTGCACCAGATAACTTGACAATAGATTAAATAACTCTTACTCATTACAACATCATTCATGAAATGAGATGGGAAATAGTTCTTCTCCACGTCCAATCACATGCTTTTGATGAAAATGACTTGTCTCTGGTCCAAAAGGACTTCTCAATTCATAGCAGCTTCAAAATAATTCTTAACAACCAAAAAGCAAGAGTTCTTACAACAACCATCGACCCTTAACTAATTGGTCGATGTCTTTATTTATAATGTAAAGTTTAACTGAAATTAACGGCTAAGTGCAGTTTAAGAAAAACAAAATTCGCCACGTGGCGTCCTATACTAACAGTTTCTTTAATAGTCAGGCTGAGATATCTCTTGAAAAGGGTGATTTCTCTCGTACTCAGACCAACTGATAAACAACTCTTCACATGTTTGGGCCGATGGGAATTTGTGTTTTTCCATCGAAGCCACATGTATTCCTCTGATGTCCATCGCATGCGTCCGATACTTCACTAGACTGTAGTTCAACTGCTGTAGCATGGTTCGAGCTCTTATTGGATGATCTGCAAATAGTTGCACATGCCCTGGCCTCACATTGGTCATCTTTGCGAGCTATTCGGTCGATAACGAATCTTGTTTGGCATGTGACTCTACTACGTCGTTTAGGTCGACGAAGTTGTCGGGGTTTCCGAACTCGGGAAGTTATATATCCTTCGTTACTTATTAATTTTATCCTAGTGCTTCTTGCATCTGATCCACTTCTCTTGGATTTCTCGGTGTGGGTCTAGAGACATCTTAGCCTAATACTTGGCTGATCGCTTCATGTGATTAAGACTACTTTTGTCTACCGTCTGAATGCCATGTTCTTCTTTGTCTCAGCCCTGCTGGACTGCATCAATGTACTCGAGTCTTTCTACTGCTTGCTACACCATTTCATACCATCGCTCGATATCCTTACATGTCGCGAGTGCCATGAGAGTGTCCTCCTGGAACTCAACTATTTTCCCAGTTAAAAGGTGTCTTTATTTCTTGAACTCGTTGTAAAATTCTTCGAACTCACCTTTCAGGTACACAATGGTATGCGTGGTGCCTTTATATTATTTGGCCAGATGACGCAAGTGTTCTGGCTCCTTTAGGGCAACAACTAGCTCCTTTTCAACCCTTTTGACCCTGTCCTGGGTGGCCTCTGAGAGTTTCATCCCCACGCCGATAAGTTCAGTCGTTCGGGCATCTGCTGTGTTTATCAAGTTCTCCTTTGTAGTAACAAAGACGGAGTGATCCAACATGATATTTTTTTTTTTGTAGTCCTTTGAACGATGACCTTTCTCTTTTGATCATAGGAGATCACATAGATATATGCTACCTCGTCTACCAGCTCGGGTATCTATTGATCGCTCCATGTGAGTATGTTTCCCAGGCTACCGGTGGTGTATACTTGTTCAAGATCAGGTTCCTAAACTTCCTCGCTGTCCCTCGAAGACCCAACCTCTACCCGTCGCTCGTCGGGGGTCTGAGTATTGAGTGGAATAGTGACGTCGGGTACAGACTTGTTATTTACTTGCTCATTGGCCACAAAACTGTTGATTTCCTTTCACGGGGATTCTTTCTTTGGCTCATCCAATTCGGGCTTGTCCTTCAGATCTGCTCCAATTTCCGATGTGTCAGGTTCCTTTGTTCGAGGCCACTTTAAGCTTCTTTTTCCTTTTGCATGACCTCCGTTGTTTTCTCTTCGAGCTCAGGGGAAGAAGTATTCTCAGGTCCTTTTTCCTCTTGGACACGCATAGGGTTTTCGTTAGATGAGTCCGGTCTTTCATTGTCACTATATATAGTTATAAGCTTGCTCAAAGGATTAGGCATGCGTGTTTCTACTGAAACCCGACCTGTCTTTGGTTGAGTCATCCCTCCTACCGGTGAATTGACTGGCGATGTTGTAGATTCAGGGTCATCTGACCCATTGGTGTTACCAAGGTTTGTAAAATTGGGGCCGCTTGGCTCCGTCGGGCTTCCTTTTGGGCTATTAGTTGGAAGCCCAGGTATTATGATGAGGTCCGGATTATCCTGCATCCTCTTCATTAGTAGTTGGGCTTGCTGCCACATAATTCACCCCATCCCGTATACAACTAGAACCTCAAGGGAATCCCTGATTTGTACCGAGGATTCCTGATAAACTTCTGCCACTTCGATGGCTTCTTGGGGATCACCCACTACTTCGCCCGGTTCAGATGCTACCCTTCCTTCTCGGGTCCTAAGAATTTCTTGAGCCGTTTGCTCCAAGGATGTCGCTTGATCCTCCCAAGTCATGGCCTTGAATCTGGTTGTTTTAGGATCAACCATCCTTACCGCCACCTCATTCTAGTCTTGGGAATTTTCGATGAAAATTTCATCTTCAAACCGGTCATGGGCATAAGGCCAATAGGATGATACCTGCGATGCATGTTTTATGACTAGACCCTTGGGATCGTGCTGTGAAAATGACCAGTCTAGAATCATAATTCCAATTGACTTAGCCCTTCTCCAATTGACTTAGCCCTTCTTGCTTACCCTACGCGGTGTCCTTGACCATGTAGAGGCCAATATGAAACCCATAAGGTATGAAGGCCTACTTCTTGTCCTTTACTAAAGTGGCATTATAGCCTTTCAAAATGGTCTGATAAAAAATTTCCTCTAACACTAGTCGATCGGGGACATATATGGGTAACAGATGGGGTGCCCCTGTGGCACTGAAAACCCTAATGTAGGTCTCGCGCTCATCTAGATACCAGTGAGCTACTTTCGATACAACCTTTTTTGCTTCATCTGAAAGCCTTGGGCACTCTTTCTTGAACAACAAGGAATAAATACGTGCAATAAACTTGTCATAGATAAGAGAAAATGATTTCTTGTACCTGTTTTCCCATAAGATGTCATAGTATACATGGACTGGGAGCTTGGAGGAGTGCCAATTTAAGTTCATTCCAGAAAAAACGTTCTTGGTGCAAATGACGTCCAACAGATATGAGGCCATGTAGAAGGAAAGGGTTTCTCCCTCTTTCAACATCTGGGCTTGTCGTATGCAAGTGCTCAGCTGTTTGGAGATGATGGCACCCCAATTGAAGCTCGTGCCTGAAATGGCTACCGTATAAGCTAGAGGCATCCAAGCCTATGAAAACTGGGAGCAATATTTCTCCCCATGCAATCTGCAGAGGATAGCCATCAGGTATATATATGACTCCCTCAGGTTATCCATTGGGTACCATCTGGAGGTCCAATTGGTGAACTTTTTATCTTCTCTCCACCAAGATGCCATGATCTTGCTGGTGTCGTGCTTCTGATAGAAACTCAAAACAAATTCAGTGTTTAAACGTTCCTCTGGTTCCTTGAGTTTGTAGTAACTCTGAAATTATACTGGGATGAAAACCCTGATGCATCCACCATTATCGTCGTTAATTAAACACCTCTGTGCATCGGTGTGATCATTAAGCCATTTCAAGAATTCAATGCAGGGAAATACCAGAGTCCTGCTTGCCACCATGTGCAAATAGGCCTTGCAGACATTCGAGAGAACTTCATTGTCGAGTATTCTCGTATTAGGATCACTGTGCGGGGTATACTCGAGGGGTTCTTTGATCCAGGTGTATATCGGTGGCCACCCACCTTTTCTGACTGGCTCAAAACAGTTTTCTGGAAAATTTGGCAATTTACTATTTTTAGCAGTTTTTAACTTCTGGGGCCATTTTCATCAACAGGCACATCTTCATCAAGTGACCACTTTGGAGGCACCTCGCCTTTCAAGGTATAAGTTAATTTTGATATTCTTGTATTTGAAGGACAAATAGATGCAGAATCCCTAGACAAATGGTTAATTTTGCTAGAAGGTTATTTCTTTGTTCACAAATTTTCCGACAAAGAAAAGATCACCTTCGCACTCCTTAAAGCTCTCCCCCATGTCAAACATTGGTGGGAAACTTATTGGGAGTAGAGTTCCACAAGGATTCTGAAATATATGGGGCCGACCCCACTTGGGATTTTTTTGTGGATGCGGTAAAGGAACGATATTACCCTATTGGCAACTATGAGGACCAGTACATGAGATGGACCACACTGCGGAAAGAGAGGGGCCAAGTGGTTCCAGAGTTCACCAATACATTCCATACCTTGCACACCAAGCTGGGTATCAAAGACTCCGAACGACATTTGGTTCTGAAATACCGTGGGGCTCTACACAGATACATCCAAACTAAAATGGATTTTATGGACATCTCATCACTGAGTGTTGCCTATCGATATGCTGTTAAATTCGAGCAGAAATTTAAGCACCAGAACAAACAGGATTTTGGTTCTACAAATCCGCAACAACCAAAGTATGACAAAGACGTCCCTAACAAACAGTCTCCCGAAAACTAGTTCAATCCACATGAAAAGAAGGGTCACGGGAAGACAAAGAAGGACACCGAAAAATGGTGCGATTTCCACAAAATCCCCTGGCACAACACTGATGAATGTCGCTCAAAACAGTCATTGGTGGCCAAGATCAAAGACAAGGAGCCGATCCCTAATTCAGAATCTGATTCTGAAAATACTGGTAAAGGACAGATCATTGATGCCACTGCTATTATCGCAACCACACCAATTCAACCAGAAGAACCAACAGATCCTGAAGAGGGGGAGCGCCTTTTTCATTCATATATGTGGGTGAAGGGGACCCCACTACATTTTATTATTGATAGTGGAAGCCAGAAGAACCTCATCTCAGCAGAGGTCATCAAACAGTTTGGATTGTCGACAACACCACACCCGCAACCATACAACATCGGGTGGCTTCGCTAAGGACGAGATCTTTGTGTCAGCCAACAATGTCGATTTTCATATGGCATCCAACCCTTCAAGGATGAGGTATTATGTGATGTTTCCCCACTAAATGTCTGTGATGTTCTCTTGGGCCAACCATATATGTGGAAGCGCCACACTATTTATGAGTCTCGACCCCGCAGTGTCATTGTTTCTCTAGGGGGTCATCTCTACAAAATACCAGAGGTAGTTCCGACTACTGTTCCACCTAAAAAGTGCCGCAAGGTAGTATCTCATATTGCAAAATTTAGCTTCTTCACAATCTGTTCAAAATGAGAACAGAAGGACACTGCAACCACTACAACTTTGTCCCAAGCACCTTCTATCCAATAGAAGCAGGCCGACAAGGTTGCAGCAAAGAGAAAAGAATCCTTGTGCACATCATCCTCTCATGTAGCCCTACTTTTTGAATAGCCTCAGCCTCAACAGGTTCATGACAGACTTCCACAAACTAAGCAGGGCGACGTCTCCAGAAAGGCAAGCAACTCACTAAGATGCAGATTCAACAAACGCTTTTCCCTCTCCCTCAGGAACTCAACAAAATGGAGACCATTGCTTCCTAATGAGGGAGGATTGATCTAGGTGGATATCGGTGGCCACCCACCTTTTTCGGCTGGCTTAAACAGTTTTTTGGCAAATTTGGCAATTTACTATTTTTAGCAGTTTTTAACTTTCGGGGCCATTTGAGGGCCCAAATGAAGGTTTTTCATGATCGAGGTTCTCAATGATATTTGAAGGCATGATTGATCCCCCAAAATGAATCTCCTCGATGATACCTTTCCAACGAGCTATCATATGCCTAAAACAAAGATCGTATGCAAAAGTTACGACCCCGAGAAGTTGATGTACTAACTTACCCAAACAGGGCCCACATGATTTTTGGTGCTTCATCTCCTAGGGTTAGGTTTTTGGATGTCTAGGAATTTTGGCAATCTTGTTTATTGTAAAAAGGCCTTCAGATCCTCATTGTAATCATCTTCTTGCTAATGCGAGTAGCCGTCACATCTCTTCTCAGAGATAAGCTACCACCATTCTAGCGAGTCTTTCACTCTGTATTTTTACAGTCTTTGTACATTTCTTTCATTAATAGAAATCATGTATTACTGTATATATGTGTTTATGGTTGCATCTCTGATAAATTTCTGTTATATTATTGAATATCTGCGATATCTCTGTGCATTTCTTTGTTATATCTCCGCTCTCATTTCGTGTCAAAAATAATGCGGATCATTCTTCCTTCTTGATTTTTTTAAACAATTCTTCCCAACGAGGGAATACTGTTTTGGCCCCAACGTTCACCTCTGTGTATCCAAAGGCTGAGGGCTAGACAAAGGCCTTCTTCATGGCTATCTTAATGACGGGCACCGGTTTTGGAGCGAATTCCAATTGCCTCGCAACTGCTGGGGAGGAACCTTATCCCGCCTTTGGTTCTTGCAGCTTTGGCGCTCTTGGAGATTTCCTGGTGGTGGGTTTCTTCGGAGGCATTGTTCCTGAAACTAAAAACTATCCTTTAAACATGCGTACAAAGTAGCGTTGGGTGGAAACATACGAAATGAAGCATAAAACACCATAATTCGATACATACCTGTAATGCTTGCTAAAATTGTGGTTTAATACTCACTGAACCTTGGAAGCCTTCTCTGGATTGCTAGCATTGCTCCTCTATGTGCTCTTAACTCCTTGTCATGCAGAATAGGTTCATACACAATGGATCAAAATAATATAATGAGATATATCCTATCAGTCGTAATAATATGCAAAGGTTGGACATAAGAATGAATGTCCAACCTTTGTTGATTATTTGGCTACAGTAGCTTCAAATCCCTTGTCCATAGGAGGAGGGGTATGGTGTGAGATATGTATAAAGATGGGTCATCACCCAACAACTTTTACTTTGATGCAGGAGTATCACAACACTACCAAAATATTATTTTGTTATTTTTGTAAGTCTGTGGGACATGATGAAAAGATCTATCTCGCACTCAATCTAATGAGAGAATACACCTCAGATGCATACAGAGTTTAGGGGGGAGAGGGATCAAAAGGAGGGGCACCACAATATAATTCTCTGAGGGGATATAATCAAGGATGAAGAGGAGGATTCATAGGTCGATGTTTCGACAGAGGAAGATGATTGATTATCTGCTATAATTGTAACCATCCTGGGCATTTGGAATGAGATTGTCAGATTCCTTGTATGACATGCACATATTGTAGACAAATGGATGATGTGATGAAAGACTGTCTGCAATTGATCACGAAGTGGAAGGAAAAAATGAACCATAATGTGCAGATGATAGTAGCATAAGAGCGCGACGATCGACCAAGGGTAGCGATAGTTATGCATAGAGGGGAAATAATAGGAGTTGATGTGACAGAGCAAGGAAATCAGATTGACCAATGGGCTAGGAATGCAACAAAACCTCCTCCAATGTTTTACCCCCAGAAAGAGAGAGATACATATAAGAAATCAAGGAAGGAGATAATAGAAACATAGTGGGGAACATCAACTGTGCCACCTGTGTATGGCATGCCTCCAACCTAAGACCACTTGATTACAAAAAGGCCAGTTTAGAAGGCAAGTACTCTAAATATTTTCTTAAAAATTTGTTTAGAACTAATAAAGGATGAAATTGCATTAACATGTTGCGTGGGATGATCGACTAGTGCACAAAAGATAAAGAAGCACCTGTTGCACAACGAGCAATTAACTAGGTACAACGCAAGAAAAGGAAAAATATGGAATTTCGACATAATGCGTAGATAGGAGACTATGATATGGATACTATCATCTAGGATTTGGGATCTGATGTGAACATCCTTCCGAAGAAGACATGGGAAATGATGGGAAAACCAAAGTTGATTGGTCACATATTCAGTTGAGGCTAGCAAATCAACACAAGATCGCTCTGATTGGAAGACTAATAGGGGTGAATGTTAATATCAATGGAGTGCACAACATAGTATATTTTTAAGTACTCGAGATAATGGGTGGTAGTAAACCTTACCCAACATTACTTGGACTTTCTTGGGATTTTGATAACCAAACCATTATTGATATGAAAAAGAGACAAATGATCTTTGAAGTAGGAGACTTGAGAGTTACTGCACCATTGGATCCCACAAAAGGAAGACTATATGTGGAACCGGAAAGGGGAAAAGAACTCGATAACCTTTAGAATGTGACCACACAGATGGATGACTATGTTAATCCTACTGCTGAGGGTGTACTCAGTTGGTAAAGTATAATTTATTGTGCTTCAGATTAAGAAGAATACCGGTAACATTGAGAACAAATGTTACATGAAGTATCTACAAGGAGATGTTCTCATATTACTCACACATTGTGCTGGATTGGACCTGAGGTACAAGATCCCTCGAAGTATGATGGAATAACAAATATAGATTCCTTTGTAAAATAATTTGAATTGCAGATATCATAACAACAAAGACTGCTAGCTTTAAATGTTGCATTGAAAGCGATCCCTACAAGGTGGTGCACTACGCATAAGGATAGAATAGTTAATTGGCAGCAATGCAGAAGGATGTTATAGGTCAGGTTGAGAACATAAACTAAATATACTACGCAGAAGTATACTAGGTTGAGTTTTTCATGCATATTAACAGGGGGAGATGCAAGAAATGTGGATGACAGTCTACCGGATCCACACTTGTTTGTAGTACAATTGGTTGATGATTACTTTTCATATATTGTCCAGTTCTTGAGCACAGGAGTAGCCCCACCTAAATTTACAATTGCACATAAGAAACACTTAGTAGTAAAGGCAACAAATTACCAACTCATAACATGGAATTTGTATAAGTTGGGTGCATATGGTATTCTTCAACGATGTGTATTGGGGCATGCGAGGCATATGATATTATTGGAGGCACATGAAGGAATTGTGGGAGGCCACTATGCAGGGAAGGCGACAGTTCAAAAAAATTTGTGTGTAGGAATTTGGTGGCCCACCCTTCATTAGGATGCTAAGGAGTTCTATCAGACCTGTGATGTTTGTCAGCGAGTTGGGAAGACATCCTGAAGAGATGAGATGCTTTTAATATCGCAAGTTACATTGTAAGATTTTGATAAATGGGCAGTTGATTTCATTGGACCGATCAACCCACAACAAAAAGGTTAGGAGAAAGATATATAATCATTGCGACAGATTACTTAATCCGACGGGCTGATGCAGAACCTATCAGAGATTGCATCTCAGAGACTGTTGCGGGGTTTTTATTTAAGAATGTTGTTACTAGGTTTATATGTACGATAATCCGCATGAGTGATCATGGGACACATTTTTTGAATAAAATGATTGCTACTTTGACAAAATAATTTCATATTTATTACCAGAAGAGCACACCTTATCACCCTCAGGACAATGGAAGAGTGGAATCATTTAACAAGATCCTAGAGCATGCGCCAAGACATATATGTAATGTAATCAAGATGTCTGGGACCTGAGGATTTCTACAGTACTATGGGCATATCATACCACATGTAAGAAGTTGACAGGACATAAACCATTCCGATTTGTATACGGTCAGGAAGCAGTTATGCCCATGGAGTTCATTGTACTGAGTCTACACATTGTCTCACTGATAGAGCTCACAGATTCTGACACAGTAGAAAAAACACTTTTAGAGCTAGTGGAACTGGAGGAAGACTGCTTCATCACAGGATTTCATCAGTAGGTTCAGAAAGTGCAGAATAAGGCATGGCATGATAGACATATTAAATATTTTTTTTTTTCTTCAGATGGGAGACCTAGTTTTTCTTTATGACAACAAATTTTTGCAGCACCGTAGAAAGTTCCAAATGCACTGGTTGGGTCCGTATGTGATAATATTTGTGACAGAGGCAGGTGTTGTTTAGTTGGATAAATTGAATGGGGAAATCATGGAAGGAATGGTCAACGGTATTTGGACGAAACTATATAGGGACAACCATCCTTCTGTGCAATAGTCTGAGTACACAGTACATTTACTATAGTATCTATACTATACTAGAAAAAAAAAGTTTTGAAGAGACAAGAGGCCTGAATGAATCGGGCATTGTTCAAAGAGTCAAATTAGCAGAAAAAAAGATGAACAAGAAAATGTCATGGAAATGAAGACAGAAAGAGGAAGGTGAATAGGATGGAGAATTGAATTGCACGCAGGAAGGTGAACTGAATTGTGTGCATAAAGGAAAAGTGAATTGTGCACAAAAAGAGCTAGGATAAATATCTATGCAGATGATGAGAAAGGAATTAAAGAGAAAACATGATGGTGAGATGACGAGAACACATCGTCATAAGTGAAAAGAGGTGATGATATTTTGACAGCTGAAAAATCTAGAACACGATCTGCTAGGAAATAAGAAATTAATGCAGAATCCAGAATATAATTGAATGTGAGCAAAATGAGATTGGAATGTGAATTTTGGTTTGAAGAGGAATGAAACAACTGGAAAAATCCTATAAAAGTAGAAGAGGGAAGATGATAAAGGGTCAGTTTTTTGAACATTCTAAGAGACCAAAGAGTCGAGTGAGTTGCAGGTAGAGTATAATTAAAGAAAGCCATGACACCACCAAATACAAGAGCATCCACATCGCAGACGAAAAAACTAAGCACGAAGCAGACATTTGTACCTGTACAGGAAGAAACCCCGAGAGCAGAGGCATCATATCCATTAAACTTTCCAAGAGAATATGTGTTGCCCAAGAAGCCAACAACAATTCCAGTTAGACTTCCCAAGGAGCCGAAGTATGACCTTGTTGCACTGATGATTCCACCCAGGTTCAGTATTGAGGGAGACATGTTGAGTGCAGTAGGAAGTTTGCGATTTTGAGACCATGATCTTGCAAATCTGAAAATATTCCCAGATTTAGCACCACAAAGAAATCAAAGACACCCATTATCGCACATACAATAAAGAGGATTTTGGCGCAAGAAGCACATGCAAAGGAGAAGGCTGCAATTGCGAAGGAAACTTTTCAGAATTTTGTTGTGATGTGCCAAGAAGCACAGTGGAAGGACTGAGTGGCTCAGGACAAGCCATAGGTGAGTGTTGGGGGCTTGTTGGGATAGGATTTTGGGGACCGATTTTGGGAATTGGCCATGAGAAAATTGCGTGAACTGTTATGGACCTATCCTCCCTAACCCTTCATGTAAGTAGAATAATATATTTTCCATGTAATAAAGGCTGAAATTAGTTTATAAGGCCTATTTAATAAATAAGAACAAGTCAATGTAAGAAGACCTAATAGAATCTTCCACTTCTAGAAAGATCTTCCTCTAGAAGGTTCTTTAGAAGACAAAATTAGTATAAATAAGAGTAGGAGGCATGAGAAGTTTTGTCTTGAGAATTATTGTAATAGAGCACTTCTCTGTTGGAGGTTTCCCCCTCGAAGAGGCAAATGAACATTGTTTCCTATCAATAAAGGTATTATTTTTGTTCTGCGGTTTCATATAATGTGTCGTTCCACTGTTATTCTCTGCAGTATTTATTTTTTTCTGCTATTATAATAGATCTAGTACCTTACAAGTGGTATCAAAGCACTTTCCTTGGCATGAAATTGTGGGTTATTTGTTCCAGGGTAGAGACGTATTCCATTGTCTTAAAGCTACAAAGATCTCTCGTTCAACACAAAAATCTATGGTTGAGGAAGCATACACGCAGGAACTACAAGTGGTACTTAAGCACACATTGTTGGCCACCCTTGTAACCTCTGTTGGTACCCCTTTGAGTGGTAGCGCATCATACAATACTTGTATACAGATCGACCTAAATATCCTAAATCCCTTCGTAGATACACCGATTAGGCACCTGAGTGCTATAGATCCACCGAGAAAAACACTTGGGAAGATACTCTCTAGTACATGGGTAATCTGGTAGTACAACTAAGGGTACGGTCTAGCCTCCTTATTTGGTGCCTTGAGATATTGGGTCGAGTACTGTTCTTCTAACCCACACGTATATCAGAGGGATATAACATAGGGAAAACCATTATCTATAGAAACCCTCAACAACCTCACCCTTAGGACAAAAACATAACAAACAAAGAAAAGATCTATTGCCATGCAACCTTGCCTCCAACATTCGGGTTGCAAAATTTCTACACATTTCTTTCTGTTATGAATTTGGCCATTTCTTCACTACAATATTATTCAGATCGGAGTATGATCCAGGTGGATATCGGTGGCCACCCATATTTTTCAACTGGCTCAAAACAATTTTTCTGGCAATTTTGGTAATTTACTATTTTTAGCAGTTTTTCAGGTCCTGAACATCCGGAGCCGTTTTGAGGCCCTAAACGACGTTTTTTGGAAAAATAGGGAGCAACATAAAATAAAGTTTGATGTTTCTCACAAAAAAGTTGTAGTCCTCGGATAGATCTTTCTAACAGTGTATCGAGTGCCCCAAACAGAGAGTGTATGCAAAAGTTACGCCCCTGGGAAGTTGACGTATCAACTACCCCCATCGGGGCCTGCAAACCTTTTGGATTTTCATATTCCGGGGTTAGGGTTTTGGATTTTACTTATGTTAAAAAGGCCCTTAGATCCTCATTGTAATAATTGTCTTCTTGCGAATGTGAGTAGCCATCACATCTCTTCTCAGAGATAAGCTGCCACCATTCTAGCGAGTCTTTCACTCTGTATTTTTACAGTCTCTGTACATTTATTTCATTAATAGAAATTGTGTATTACTGTATATCTGTGTTTATGGTTGCCTCTCTGATACATTTCTATTATATTATTGAATATATGTGATATCTCTGTGCATTTCTTTATTATATCTCCACTCTCATTTCGTGCTGAAAATAATCTGGATCAGTGGTATCAGAGAAAGCTGTTCTTGATCGTTTTTTCAGTGCATGTACCCGACGAGGTCTGAGTATATCAAGTTGGGTCTCGAGCTTGTCTCTCTTGAAGAAAATCACTCTCGCACACCCAAGAAAAACTCAATGGCGGAAGAAAAGAAAAACGACGGAGCAAACGATCCTATCAATCTGTTGCTTGAGCAAGCTCTCACGCGACAAAGGGACGAAATGATGGAGAATTTTTCCCACATCCTTCAATGCCTGCCGATAGCAACAGGCGCATCTTCATAAAACAACCACTTTGGAATCACCTTGCCTTTCAAGGTACAAATTAATTTTGATATTCCTGGATTTGAAGGACAAATAGATGCAGAAGACCTAGACAAATGGTTAAACCTACTAGAAGGTTATTTATCTGTTCACAATTTTTTCGACAGAGAAAAGATCACCTTCGCACTCCTTGAAGCTCTCCCTCATGTAAAACATTGGTGGGAAACTTACTAGGAGCAAAGTTTCACAGAGGAGTCTAGAATATATGGGGCTGAGCCCACTTGGGATTTTTTTGTGGATGCGGTAAATGAACAATATTACCTTGTTGGCAACTGAGGACCAATACATGAGATGGACCACACTGTGACAAGAGAGGGGCCAAGCAGTTCCAGAGTTCACCAATACCTTCCATACCTTGCACACCAAGTTGGGTATCAAAGACTCTGAACGAAATTTGGTTCTGAAATACCATGGGGCTCTACACAGATACATCCAAACTAAAATGGATTTTCTGGACATCTCATCACTCGGTGCTGCTTATCGATATGCTGTTAAAATTGAGTAGAAATTTAAGCAACAGAACAAACGGGAGTTTGGGTCTGCAAATACGCAACAACCAAAGTATGAAAAAGATGACCCTAACAAACAGTCTCCCGAAAACCAATCCAAGCCACAGGAAAAGAAGGGTCACAGGAAGACAAAGAAGGACACTGGAAAATGGTGCGATTTCCACAAAATCCCCTGGCACAACACCGATGAATGTCGCTCAAAATAGTCATTGGTGGCCAAGATGAAAGACAAGGAGATGAACCCTGATTCAGAATCTAATTATGAAAATACTGGTAAAAGACAGATCATTGATGCAGACCCCACTGCTATTGTTGTGACCGCAACAATTCAACCAGAAGAACCAACAGATCCTGAAGAGGGGGAGCACCTTTTTCATTCATAGATGTGGGTGAAAGGGACCCCACTGCATTTTATTGTTGATAGCAGAATCCAGAAGAACCTCATCTCAGTAGAGGTCATCAAACAGTTGGGATTGTCGACAACACCACACCCGCAATGACACAACATTGGGTGGTTTTGCCAAGGACGAGATCTTCGTGTCAGCCAGCAGTGTCGATTGTCATATGACATCCAACCCTTCAAGGACGAGGTAATATTTTATGTTTCCCCACTGGATGTCTGTGATGTTCTCTTGGGCCAACCATATATGTGGAAGCGCCATGCTGTTTATGAGTCTCGACTCCGTAGTGTCATTGTTTCTCTAGGGGGTCATCTTTACAGAATACTAGAGGTAGTTCCGACTATTGTTCCACCTAAAAAGTGTTGCAAGGTAGTATCTCATACTACAAAATTCATCTTCTTCACAATCTGTTCAAAAGGTGAACAAAAGGATACTGCAACCACTACAGCCTCGGCCCAGGCATCTTCTATCCAACATAAGCAGGTTGACAAGATTGTAGCAAAGTGTAAAGATTCCTTTTGCACAAAATAATCTCATGTATCCATACTGGTTAAAAAGGTCCAACCCTTCTAGCCACATGCTCGTGACAACCTTCAACAAACCAAGCAACATGACGTCTCCAGCAAGGCAAGCAACTCACCAAGATTCAGATTCAACAATCGCTTTCCCCTCTCCCCCGAGAACTCAACGCAATGGAGACCATTGCTTCCTAAGGAGGGAGGATTGATCCAGGTGGATATTGGTGGCTACCCACCTTTTCCAACTGGCTCAAAACAGTTTTCTGGCAATTTTGGTAATTTACTATTTTTAGCAGTTTTTCAGGTCCTGAACTTCCATAGTCGTTTTGAGGCCCTAAATGAAGTTTTTTTGGGAAAACGCAAAGAAACATGGAACTAAATTCAATGTTTCTCACACAAAATTTGTATTCCTCGGATAGATCTTTCTAACGGTGTATCGAGCGCCCCAAACAGAGATCGTATGCAAAAGTTACGCCACTGGGAAGTTGACGTATCAACTACCCCCATCGGGGCCCGCAAACCTTTTGGCTTTTCATCTTCCGGGGTTAGGGTTTTGGATTTTACTTATGTTAAAAAGGCCCTTAGATCCTCATTGTAATAATCGTCTTCTTGCGAATGTGAGTAGCTGTCACATCTCTTCTCAGAGATAAGATGCCACCATTCTAGCGAGTCTTTCACTCTTTATTTTTACAGTTTCTGTACATTTATTTCATTAATAGAAGTTGTGTATTACTATATATCTGTGTTTATGGTTGCATCTCTGATACATTTCTATTATATTATTGAATATCTGCGATATATTTGTGCATTTCTTTATTATATCTCTGCTCTCATTTCGCGCCAAAAATAATCCGATTCAGAGTATAACTCTGTAGGAGTAAAAAAGAAAAGTATAGTGGTCCTATTGACACCTTTATTCATGACCTATCCCATTGGATTCCTCTCCTTTCCCTAATCATAGTGGTACATTTCATTTTCAAGCCTTTTTTTTTTGTTTTTTTCAGTGGACCTGACCCCCTTCCCGACGCACCTATTTTCCACCTTTCCCATTATATTCCCCTTTTTTCCCTGATCATCGTGGCACCTATCACTTATAAGTCCTTTTTTTTGTGGTCCCACCCACCCCCTTTCTCTTACAGGAACCCCTCATATCCAAATGGCCACCACTCGCAACCAAGACTTGCAATCTTCCATCACCCGGACCAAGGATTTACTCAACCAAGTGACTTATGAGATTTCTTTTGCCAATTCCCGCATTGAAAAATCAGATTCCCACGTCCAACAACAATTTGACACCATGGATGCCAAATTCATGGGATAATTTTCCATCCTCTAGTCTATTGTCAACCAATTGTTGAACCACCCCCAGGGCCCTTCCTTATTGAACCAACCATCCCACTTAGATGGTGTTGATTCCTCCCATTCTATGATTTTCAATCGAACTCCTTTCATTGTGACCCTCATATTCCTTGAGTTGAGGTCAATAAATTTGATGGCTCAGACCCCACGGGTTGGGTCACCCAAATGGAGGGAGTATTATTTCTCTTTGCATAACATTACTGATGAGTTGGCCAAACTTTGTTATGCTATTCTATATCTAGATATTGAACGCTGGAAATGGTGGCAATGGTGTAAAAATGTATCCCAGGGGTTTATTGCATGGACCCAATTTGTTGCAGAGCTCTATGAATGCTTTGACATTGACATGCACGATTTGGGATGTTTGACCAAGTTGAAACAATCAGGCATAGTGAAAGATTTTATAACTTCTTTTGATCATTTTGACTTCAGAATGGAGGGCATGACATATACATTCATCCAAGAATGCTTTATCAGTGGCCTAAAGGATGACATCTGAGCTCAGGTCCTCATGGCTCGCCCTCAGACTTGGTTGGAAGCTACTAAACGTGCCAAAGAGTCCCAACAAGTTGCTTTTTCCCAGAACAAAAAACCCTCTTTTGTTCCTTGCACTAGCCCCACAAATCCTTCCTCCCCTACCACTCCCCTCAAGGTATAGAAATTAACTTGGGCCAAAATGGCTGAGTGCCAACTCAAGGGTCTTTACTATAATTGTGATGAAAAATATTTTCTCGCGCACAAGTGTAAGGAACAAAATTTTTTTATGGCCATTTCAGAGGATGTTGCTGAAGACGAGGTTGTAGTTCCCCTTGCTAAAAATATACCCCTTCCATATGCCACTACAGAGCCCACTGACCCACCCAAAGGTGACCCCCTAATTTAATTGCATGCTCTCACTGGATTCTCTGCTCCACAAACCCTCAAGCTCATTGGCTATATTAAGCATAGGAAAGTAATCATCCTTGTTGACAGTGGAAGCATCCATAATTTTATTCACCATCGCATTGCCTAGGAATCCAATTTCTATTTTCGTGCCGTCAATAATTTTCAAATCATGACAGCCAATGGTGGGTCCTTGAAACGTGGTGGGCGTTATGAAAATGTATGTCTTCAAATTGGACAATACCAATTGAAATCTCATATGTTTTCCATCGACATGGGCGGTTGTGAAATTGTGCTAAGTGTTGAATGGTTATGCACTCTGGGCCCCATTCTCATGGATTTTAAGGCATTAACCATGCAATTCCACCAGGAGGGACAAAAATATAAATTCCAAGGACTCACTGTAGGTTCTCTTGAGATCATCAGTTCCCATCGAATGGAAAATCTTCTCAATAAAGGTGATTCAGGTATTATTGCTCAACTCCATTCGATTCAAGCAGTTGAGACACCCAATGTGCATCCTGACCTCCAATCTATCATCTCCAAAAACCAAGCTATTTTTCCCACTCCTCAGGGACTTCCCCCTTCCCATGGTGTTCATGATCATTCCATTCCCCTTGTTCCTGGCAATATTCCTCCCAATCTTCGCCCTTATGATAATCCCTTTTCCCAAAAGAATGAAATTGAAAAAATAGTGCAAGAGTTTCTCCAAGTGGGTGTTATCTGCCCTAGTACCAACCCCTATTCTTCTCCCGTGGTCATGGTACTCAAGAAAGAGGGTACTTGGTGCATGTGTCTTGAATTTCATGCCCTCGATAAACTCACCATTAAAGACAAGTTTCCCATTCATGTTATTGATGATCTCTTTGATCAATTGAGTGGTGCTTAGTACTTTACTAAACTTGATATCCATTATGACTACCACCAGATACATATGAAAGAAACAAACATTCCCAAGAATGCCTTTAGAACTCATGAGGGTCACTATGAGTTGTTGGTCATGCCCTTTGACCTATGTAATCACCCCTCCACCTTCCAAAGTCTCACGAATCATGTCTTCCATCTTTTTCTCCTTCATTTTGTCTTAGTTTTCTTTGATGATATTGCTATAGCGGGAAAACCCCCCTATGGAATACACTAGGGTTCAACATGTAGGTAGATCTAATTATCTAAAAGTCTCCGACTCTTCAGACTACCCCGAATATACCCCACATTTATACAAGAAATACAAAGTAAAAGGATCCGGTAACTCTACCTTAAACTCTGCATCCGATGTTGATCCTTTCGCGTTCGATTGCTTCTCGACTACAAGTCTCCTCCCAAGGTTGAACTGCATTCAAAAAAATAAAAAAAAGAAACTACGAACATGTATATCATATATGAATTAGTGGGTTATATGTCAGTATAAAACATAAATCAAACATAAATATTGAACACATCATATTGCGGGACAAAAAAAGTATTCCTTTTATTAATATCACAAAGTTTACTTACAATGAGATCGGCGACTGCTCCTCGAACCTGGTCCAAGCTCCTCTTCACCAAGCTCCAACTGCGCTTCCATGTATCTTTCTCCTCTCACACTTCTCTCTAGGGAAATGGCATAGGCTTATAATGTTGGAAAAAGGAAAGAATGGACAATTCTGGCACAAAACTCACAAGGTGGCTGCAAATTCTTGGGGCAAGGAGGGGATCTGAAACGAGCATAGTTTCACTGTTCTTATTCTTCTCTCAGGAATGAGACCCCAAAACCTCCTTTTATATGACAAAAGGATGGTTATTCGGTTGGATGACAGGATATAGGCGGTGGGACAGTTGGAAAACTACCCGATAGCCCGTAATCTCAACAAATTCCTTGCAACTTTTTAATTTTTGCAACATTTGTGGGTATACACAGGCTGTAATGGTGCAACTAGCATACGTACACGAGCTGTAGTGGTGCAACAAGCATGTTTACATGAGCAGTAGTGGTGCATGGCGTGTACATATTCAAAAATATGGTTTTTAAGAAGAGTTGCTTAGTGATGGCTTGGCAAAAATAGTAAGTAAGAGGGACAAATGCCAGGTGTGCATGTATGGTTAAATTTAGGGTTATAACAGATGTCCCCTAATGTGTGAGGTCAGAAGAGCATCTAATGGCTGAAATACATTACAAATATTCACCAACATATGAAGCGAGTGAGCTCGGGACTAGAGTTCAAGAGGTGCCATCTGCAAAAATAATAATTATCTCACCGAGGCGGGCATACCCATGCTCGGGATGAAATCAATCATGGCTGCCAATCAAATACACTGCAGATCCATGTCATATAACTATATAAAGTGTAGCCGCGAGAAATACACAATGGATCTACATCTCAAAATCAAAGATATACATGTATAGTATCCATCTTCAAGAATCCAAATGACACGTGATGGCTGGAGATGAGGTCTTCAGAGCTCGGGCAACAATTTCAAGATCTTAAAAACTCGGGTAGGAGTGTAATGTGAGTGTACAAATTCACTACCCAGAGGTATTCAACGGCTCGTTGGGGAACATACAAGAGGATATCGATGATCATATAGAGAACTTCATTGATTCGAACAAAGACTTGATTGGACTTATGGGGTTTTCGAGGCATGAGGGTAAGAGACAAATTGCAGAAAGGCCGACTAAGGTTGGGTAAAACTTTCCTTGGACAACAACACGACAGATGATCTGACTCGGACAACATGACATTGACATAAGTTCATGATGCAGGAGGCAACACAAACTCTCCATGTGTTTGGAAGTATAACCAAACGGAGGAGGACATAACTCTATGTAGCGAGAACAACTTCCTAAGGTCATATTAAATCCTGATGCTTGGCGACAAATGAAAGGATGTGATGTGTCCAAGGGAAACTCATTGTGCTGCCATATAAAGAAAATACTTTTGCCGTCCTCTTTTTGGGGTATATTTGAATTTTTTGTCTTTTTCAATATTTTGAAGAGCTTGAAAAAGAATAAAAGAATGCTACGTTACAAAGGAGGAACGAGTGTTGAAAAGCATACTATTTCCAAGCGCAAGGAACACACTAATGCTCGTAGCAAGGAGACATGTGTAGGAAAAGGACACTCGGGAAAATTCCTCCATGGGTCAAGGTGTCAAGTTGTAGAGGAAAAGTGCTACAAGGCTTTCATATAAGCCATGCTTCGAAGGTTCAGTTGAGAGCAACATGGAGCCGACATTAGGCCAAAGATACATATATGCAAGTGCGATTAGCAGGATACAATGAATCTCCCTTCAATGTATTTTTCACGAGCCCAGAGAAGGTAAGCTCGGTGGTTTTTCATTTTTAGAGAGTCTGAAAAATCATAAAATAAGAATCCACTGTGGTACCTTTTTCAAAGGTAGTTTAGTCCGTTTGAAAAAGTGATAAACTAGCACCGAAAAGACGTCTATTCAAAACCATTTTAACGAGTGTGACACAGACAAGATCACTCGACAATCTTTTCAATTTCAATGAGTCTGAAAAGAGCTTAGCTATGAACTCACAACCTTTTTCTAGATTTTAGTCTCCTTAGCCTGAAAAAGTATACAATCTACTTAGGAGAACTCTCCCAGTGAGATGAATCTTCCGAGGTGTACCTTTTTCCTCCTTAATCTATAGGCCAAAAAAAGGGGTAAACTCATGCCAGTAGATATTTTTCGGAACCAATTAACTAGTGTGAAAGAACAAGGTCACTTGAAGATCTTTTCAATTTTAAGGAGTCTGAAAAGAGATTAACTATGGACTCCATAGGGGATGTTCTTCTCGACCAATTTAACGAGTGTGAAAGAACAAGCTCACTCGACAATCTTTTCAATTTTAGGGAGTCTGAAAAGAGTCACTATGGACTCCGTGGGGGTTCCTTTTTTGTAAATTTAGTCCCCTAGCCCCGAAAAAGGGTTAAACTTATACCTGAGAATACTCTTCTAGCGATCCGAAGTTCCTAGAGTGTACCTTTGTTCATAAAATTGACCATCCAGACCGAAAAATGGGTAAAATATCTTCGGACAGACGTGCCTTCAAATTTTAGTTTGGCGAGCGTGAAGGACAACAAGATAGCTCGACAACCTTTTCATGTTTAAAGAGTTTGAAAAGGGATTAAAAGAAGATTCGTTTTCTGGGAGGCCTGAGGGTGAGGTCAAGAGTGATGACATATTAGAATTATGAGGCTCAATTTCGTAATCAGGACAAGACTAACAAGGACTCCCGAGCCTAAATTAATTAATGACAGCATGGACACCAAAAATGTTGGTGGGATCTACCTAGGGTATCCATGTAGAGGTAGGCTCTACCACCAAATTACGACACTTCTAAAGTAGCTATGACGGTTCTGTGTTGCAATTCGGTGGGTTCGATCCTATGGAAAAGAGGAAAAGAAAACAAGATGCAAAAAGTGGAGGTGGAATCCTAACTTAAATGCAAAAAGTTGGAAAAAGACTTTTACCAAAGAATCTTTAAAAGTGACCCATCTCCCAAAAAGTTTTCCAAACCAAAAGTGAAGTGTATTGTAACATTCAATGAGAAACTCAAGAACCACGTTAAATAATTTACAAGCCTGAAAAAATGATAAAAGGGTTCAAAAAATGATAAAAAGGGCCAAAAAAGTCTATAAATAGAAGTTGGCAGCTCATTATCACCATTGCAAATTGAGAATTGACCAAAAAAACAAAAAACACCCCTTTGCTAAAAGAGTTGATTCTGGGAGCTTCAGAGGATGAAACAAACTTCCGCTCGGACCAAGTAAGTACAAACTAGCTCCTCCTACATTTCCATGCTTCTTTCTTGCATTAATTTTAATGTTTTTGGGGGTGTGCACTCTTAAAAAGGGGCAGCCCTGCATGTACGCAGGCTGTCCAAGGAAATCCCACGGGCAGAAAATACTCTACTTGCATGCAGACGCGAGTGTGCTTACTACAACTCGCGTACACCCTAAAAAAGGTAAAGAAAAAAGAAAATACAAGATCTAACTCCCCTTTGAACTTGTCATTGACAGGATGTATGTCCATTGGAGAGAGAGGGAGAATGAAGACATTGATATTTTGGTCGAAGAAGACCCTGCTGCTGTCACCGCATTAAAACAATGTGGGTTGTGGAAATTTTTTCGGTGTCCACTCATGAGGGCACAACCTAGGCTGCTGAATGCCTTGGTGGATTACTGGCACCCTGACATTGAGACTTTTATGCTGAAGGGGTAGTCATTGAATCCAACGACTGAGGATATATATTTTCTGACTAACCTCTTGAGGAGAGGGGAACCATTCAACCTTCGTGCTTTTCCTCCTCGGCCTCACAACATTGTCTAGTTGATCGGGCAACATTGCGAGGCTGGCACAGATAAAGTGGGTTCTCAGGTGTCGATCCACAAAATTACCAACCTATCACTAAAAGTGATTGTTTTTCTTATTGGGTGGATCACTGGATCCGTGACCTTACATCAGGCCTCCCGGGTGCACATGCATTGTGCAGTACAATGCTTAAATGCACAAGTGTTCGATTGGAGTGCAACCATGCTAGAGTGCATGAAGAGACAACTCATAGAGTGTCATGGGAGGAACAACAAAAACTTCGGGTTCGACACTATATTATGCTCTTTTTTCTTCGAGAGAGTACCCAATCTTAGTCCGCGAGAGATAGTACGGGGGCACATGGCCTCCTTCCCAACAGTGTGCAGGTGGGCAACTTTATTGCCATGATAGGGGGGAGGGAGGACCATTGAGGCCTTTGATGATACTTTCTTTGACTAGTGGTATCGACAGATCCTGACTATAGAGGACTACCCCTATGCTGGGATCAACTTCTCTAGGGATCCTGATATGCCCGTATCTCTCAGAGCATAGCGAGGAGAGATAGGTATGTTTGCTTTTAAAAATTTTTAAATTTTTATTTTCTTTTTATATATATCATTTTTATGTGTACTAGAGTATTTGAAAACTATGTATCTGTTATGTACAGATGTGGGGCCAGTGCGTCCAACAGGTTTTGTGAGGAGCAGGTGGCGTCCTCGACCAGAGGCAACAACAACAAAGACCGCCAGACCAACAACAACAACAGGGGGACCTCCAGCCGAAGAGGCTGAGAGAGTGTTGAGACGGGTGGAGCGAAACCTCACCACGCTCACTCGTACAATGCCCATGGCTGAGATCAAGGAACTCTTGCCATATATGCAGCCTCATGTAGTTGGGGTGCCACAGACCTGGGTCTAGCTTTTACGGTGTTTGGAAAACACTGTCGTTCACTATGGCAAGGCCAACAAGCCCCGTGCTTAGCTTAGGGTGGACCACTTACGTGTCGAGGGAACTTTTTGTATATTTTTGAGGGCATAAGCCCCACAATGTATACTAGACGTATTATTTTTTGAGGCGCTTGCGCCCACCTATCTACTCTGATAATTTTGATATATATATATATATATATATGTGTGTGTGTGTGTGTGTGTGTGTGTGTGTGTGTATTTACATATTTTATGTCTTATGGATCACATTTTTACAATGTATGTACATGTGTATGTGTGTGCAATATGCCAATCTAAAACATGATTATCTAGAGTATATGTGACTTGATTCAATCTCCTAGGAACATGGATATACGTAATGTAATCGAAGCATCATTCTAAGAGATATACCCTAAGGAATCGTCGGTGTAGAGTAGGATCATAAACACAGTAAACCCCATTTAACTGGGACACAACCAACTGTGCATATAAGTAGACCCGGACATGAGACATACCATGCGACAAAGCGTCATGAAGAAACTCTATCACCACACTGTATTCGACGACATTGTTTGTGGCGTCACCTAGAAATATACCTTCAGAAGATAGCAACTGGCCTTGAGGTGTGAAGATCACCCAAGCTGTAGAAGCAAGCCTTCGAGTGTGTCGACTAGCACCGTCCATGAACCCAACGAACACCTCTGATTCACTTGACATCTGCCACAGTGAAAAAGATGACATAAAAAATGACACGTCCATAAAACAAAAAGATAAAACATATAACTGTATAAGAACTATACATATGTACAAGAAGTCACCCAAGGTGGCCCACCTACGAGTAATACTTTGAAGTCAACCAGACAATAAGCACCCTTCTTTAGTACCTCCTTCACGATAAAAGGTCTGAACCACATGGGTTTGAACTTGCCTACCCTCAGGGGATCCTTATCTTGGTCATAGACCAGGACAAGGTCACCTTCGGAGAAAATCCGAGGATGAACGGACCAATTGTATTGACACTTGAATTTTTGCTTGTGAGCCTCGTTAGCCAAGGCCCCATCACATAGTTGCTCATCGAGATGCTAGAGATATAATAAGCGTTCCTTAAGCGGTGAAGTGTTTGGCAATAACTGTACTACCAACTTTAGAGATGGGATATGGCATTCTATTGGCAAGACTGCTTCCATCCCGTAGACAAGTTGAAAAGGTGAGAAACCAGTTGCAGTGTTCACAGACGTTCGATAGGCCCACAATGCCGAGTATAACATAAAATGCCAATTTGATTTGGCCAAATTGATCGTCCGCTATAGAATGGTCTTAAGAGACTTATTCACATCTTCCACCTGACCATTCGCTTGCAGGTATTAAGGTGATGAGTGTTCTTGCCTCAGCCCAAGCTTTGATGTTAACTCAAACATCATTTTGTTTTGAAAGTGACTGCCATTGTCAATGACAATCTCCTTTGGGATGCTGAATCTTGCTACAATCTGGTTAAAAATAAAGAGAGCTGCTATTTCGCCATCATCTTAGAACGTTGGCATAGCCTCGACCCACTTTGTGAAGTAGTCTATCGCTACGATGATATAAAGATGCCCCCTGGCTGAAGCTAGGTGGCATGTAGTGTAATCAATTCCCCACTTGGTGAAGGGACCAATTGTAATGATGGGAAACATGGGAGTGGGGTGTGCCCTCATCTTTCAAGAGAAGATATGACATGGGTGGCACTTCTTGACCGATTCAATGCAATATTTGATCAACGTCGACCAAAAATAACCTGCTCGTAGAATCTTTTGGGTTGTTTCCAACCCAGACAAATGACCACCACATGCTCCAGTGTGGCAGTCGTTAAGCACGGGTTCTGCTTCTTCATCAACGAGACACCGACGGAGGATGCAATCTACACCCTGATGATACAAAGTGTCATTGAGAATGAGATAGTTTTTCGCCTGATGGCGTATACGTCAAATCTCATCATGAGAAGCAGAGGCGAGGAACTTCAAAGTTTGGAGATAGAATAGTATATCTCCATACCAGGGGTCCGAAGATGAAATCAGAAAAAGATCTCCTTTAATCGATGATTTTTCGGGCGTAACATCACCTGTTTCGACCAAAAGTTTTGAGATAAGTTTTGCAAAGACCAATGACTTTTTAGATTTCGCAGAAACAAAATCCAAGTCAAATTCATGGAGGACAACTATCCATCTACAGTTCTTTCCACCGATTACATGTCGTGTCAACATGTATTGAAACAGATTCACAATGGCAATGACGATGGTCTTATGAAGCATAATATAATGAAGGAACCACTGGACAACATGCACTACTACCAATGCTAGCTTCTCAACGTGGGAGTAGTTGAGTTCTGGTCCAACCAGGCTTCGACTCAGGTAATAAATCACATGCTCTTCAAGTAGATCATCCTCTTGAACCAATACCATACCGATGGTTGAATCTGCAGTGGCCAAATACAATAAGAAATATTTATTATAATTGGGAGGCCGTAGCAGAGGGGAAGACGCGAGGGTGCGTTTCAATGCTTTGAAAGATCATTGAGCGGCTTTGTCCCATTGGAAAGGGACTCCCTTCTTCAATAGACGCATAAACCCTTTAGTGATCTCGATATAGTTTGTGATAAAATGCAGAAGAAAATTCACTTTACCCTGTAAGCTTTGAAGCCGAGGGACTGTGCACGGGGGAGGCAATTGAAATATCGCCTCAACCTTCAGAGGATTGACCATGATCCCTGTTGTTGAAACTATGAAACCTAGCAGACGACCCATCGTCACGCAGAAACTGCACTTGTTTGGATTCAAGTGAATCCGATAGTAGCGACATCACTCAAAGATAAGTCAGAGGTGTGTGGGATGATCAACTCTCTTACTAGATCATGATGCTAAATCATCAAGATATGCCTCGACTATATGTCTTAGGTCATGGAAAGCAAAATACATGGCCCAATGAAAAGTAGCTCCAACATTCTTCAGGCCAAAAGGCATCTTCTGATAAGCAAATGTACCCCATGGATAGATAAATTTTTTTTTATGCTGGTCTTTGGGCTTAATCTGTATCTGATTGTATCCCGAAAAACCATCCATGAAAGAAAAGACCTCATAGCTTGTGCACTCATCGACAATTTGGTCGATGAATGGGGTGGGGAAAATATCCTTTGGACAGGCCTTGTTCAAATCACGGAAGTCCATACATACACAAATCATTCCCTACTTTTTGTTGTCCAGAACAGGATTTGACACCCATTGATTCAACTAAACGGGGTAGATGAAACCGACTTTCAACAGTTTCTCTACTTTAGCCTTAATAACTACCGATTTCTGAGAATTGACCAGATGAAGCTTCTACCAGACCAACTTGGCGTTAGGATAAGTCATTATTTCATGTTCAATGATTCTTGGATCAATGCCCGACATTTCCTCTTAAGACTAGGAAAAAATGTCGCATAATTCTTTAAATAAATCTGTGTATATTTGAATCTCCTCAGGGGAGAAGTCCGCTCCGATGAAGACATTCTCCACGACGCCAAGGGTTATGGAGATGTCAATAGGTATCATTTTAGCGATGGTTTCCATATTACCCTCAGCATAAACTGCGTGTGTATCTAGATGATTAATAGGACACGACCTATATCTAGTCATAGTCAACACAAATTCTTGTGCCTCTATTCTTCTTAACTTTGGGAGGAAATAAGATCTATGATGGATATCGTCCCAGGGTCTGTCTGGACCAGTCAATACCTCTAAAATCGCCTCGTCATAGGGAAAGACCAAGTCTAAAGAATCAGTAGTGGTAAGGGAATCTTGAGCCCAAATAGGCTCGAGAACTGGATCTAACTCCCGTGCGGGAGTCAGATTAGGGTCGACTGAATCTTGTTGGACTGTAGAGTATGCAACTTCTGCTGCAGATAAGGGCATGGACATGCCATGATGCCTTGTCCCTTCCATCGAAGCCAGTGGGGAAGGAAGAGTCCACATATAAGTAAAGTAAGTCGTACGAAACGCCGACACTTGAAAAATCTCAGCCCTAGGCTGGTCGGGGACAGTCTATATAGTCTTGACATTGCCAGAAGGAGGGGGGTAATTGAACTTACCCATCAAAGGTGGGCACAAACCAACCCCCACGTTGACAATGTTAGGCTGTGGGTTATCAATCTGAGGATGGGTCCTAAATCCATGATTCAACAATAGGAACCAAACTCGCTACCGAGGCCCAATTAGAGTTTGCAACATTTAATGGTGGAATGGTTCTCCAGATCTTGCGATCCGACCAATTTATCGATGGGATTTATGTTTTCTTGTGAAGGCTCTTCCTTCAGTTAAACTATCTCTTTTTGTATTTTCTCTTGGTTGAGACCGATATGAGATGGAAGACGACATAAACCAACTTGGTGACAAATAGAATTAAATTCTAACTATTGGGGAAGAGGCTGAACTTGGGATAACCCGCTGATCAAGCATGCAGACAATGATTCTATACCACAGGCCTAGTACTAATACATTAACCTTGTGAGCATCCAATTATTGTCCGAGAAAATAATTATCAGAAAGAAAACACATATGCAAATAAGATAATGGAAATCACAATAATTCATCTACCATAATCAATCATCACATGTTAACACAACGATTCATCTTCATCATTTAAAGTAAAGAACAACAAAATATTTCATTAGATAAATTGACAATAGATTAAATAGCTCTCACTCATTACAACATCATTCATGAAACGAGATGGGAAATAGTTCTTCTCCACGTCCAATCACATGCATTTGATGAAAATGACTTGTCTCTGGTCCAGAAGGACTTCTCAATTCATAACAACTTCAAAATAATTTTAACAACCAAAAAACAAGAGTTCTTACAACAACCATCGACCCTTAACTAATTGGTCGATTTATTTATTTATAATGTAAATTTTAACTGAAATTAACATCTAAGTGCAGTTTAAGAAAATTTTTTTTTGCCACGTGGCGTCCTATACTAATAGTTTCTTTAACAGTCAGCCCGAGATATCTCTTGAAAAGGGTGATTTATCTGGTATTCAGACCAACTGATAAACAACTCTCCACAAGTTTGGGCCCATGGAAATTTGTGTTGTTCCATCGAAGCCTTATGTATTCCTCTGATGTCCATCGCATGCATCTGGTACTTCACTAGACTGGAGTTCAACTGCTGTAGCACGGTTCGAGCTCTGATTGGATGCTCTGCAAATAATTGCATTTACCCTGGCCTCGCATCAGTCATCTTTGCGAGCTCTTCAATCCATAATGAATCTTGTTTGGCATGCGACTCTACTAATTCACTTAGGTCGATGAAGTTGTTGGGGTTGCCGAACTCGGGAAGTCCAATATCCTTCATAACTTTATTAATTTTATCCCAGTGCTTCTTGCATTTGATCCACTGCTCTTGGATTTCTTGGTGTGGGTCCCGATACATCTTAGCCCAGTACTCGGCTGATTGCTTCATGTGATTAAGACTATTTTTTCCTATCGTCCGAATGCCATGTTCTTCTCTGTCTCGACCCTGCTGGACTGCATCAATGTACTCAAGTCTTTCTACTGCTTGCTGCGCCCTTTCATACCATCGCTCCATATCCTTGCATGTCGCAAGTGCCATGAGAGTGTCCTCCTGGAACTTAGTTATTTTCATAGTTAAAAGGTGTCTTTCTTTCTTGAACTCGTTGTAAACTTCTTCGAACTCACGTTTCAGGTACACAATTGTCTGCGTGGTGCCTTTATAGTATTCGGCCAGATGACACAAGTTTTCTAGCTCCTTTAGGGTGGTGACTAGCTCCTTTTGAACCCTTTTGGTCCTGTCCAGGGTGGCCTTTGAGAGTGCCTTCCCCATGCCGATAAGTTAATTCATCTAGGCATCTGCTGTGTTTATCAAGTTCTCCTTTGTAGTAACAAAGACAGAGTGATCCAACGCGATCTTTCTTTTCTTTGCAGTCCTTTGAACGATGGCCTTTATCTTTCGATCGTAGGAGATCAAATAGATATCTTCTACCTCGTCTACCGACTCAGGTATCTACTGATCGCCCCATGTGAGTATGTTTCCCAAGATACCGGTGGTGTATACTTGTTCAAGATCGAGCTCTTGAACTTCCTCACCGTGCCTCGAAGACCCAACTTCTACCTGTCGCTCATCGAGGGTCTGAGTATTGAGTGGAATAGCGACGTCGGGTATAGACTTGTTAGTTACTTGCTCATTGGCCGTAGAACTATTGATTTTCTTTTGTGAGGATTCTTTCTTTGGCTCATTTAATTCGGGCTTGTCCTTTAGATCTGCTCCGGTTTCTGATGTGTCGGGTTCCTTTGTTTCGAGGCCACTTTAAGATTCTGTTTCCTTTTGCGGGACCTCCTTTGTTTGCACTTCGGGCTTAGGGGAAGAAGTCTTCTCAGGTCATTTTTCCTCTTGGACACACACAGGGTTGTCATGAGATTACTCTGGGATTTCATCGTCACTATATATAGTTATAAGCTTGCTCAAAGTATTAGGAGCGTGTGTTTCTACTGACACCCAACTTGTCTCTGGTTGAGTCGTCCCGCCTACCGGTGAATTGACTGGTGATGTTATAGATTCAGGGTCGTTTGACCCATTGGTGTTACCAAGGTTTGTAAAATCGGGGCCGCTTGGCTCCATTGGGATTCCTTCTAGGATATTAGTTGGAAGCCTAGGTGTTATGATGAGGTCCGGATTATCCTACATTCACTTCATTAGTAGCTGGGCCTGTTGCCGCATAAGCCCCCCCATCCCCTGTACAACTTGAACCTCAGGGGAATCCCTGATTTGTACCGGGGATTCCTAATAAACTTCTGCCCCTTCGATGGCTTCTTGGGGATCGCCCACCACTTCGCTTGGTTCAGATGCTACCCTTCCTTCTCGGGTCCTGAGAATTTCTTGAGCCTTTTTCTCCTAGGACGTTTCTTGCTCCTCCCAACGCATGGCCTTGAATCTGGTTGTTTTAGGATCATCCATCCTTGCTGCCAACTCATTCCAGTCTTGGGCATTTTCGGTGAAAATTTCATCTTCAAACCGGTCATGGGCATAAGGCCAATAGGATGATACATGTGATGCATGTTTTAGGACCAGACCCTTGGGATCGTGCTTGCGAAAATGACCAGTCTGGAATCAAAATTCCAATTGAATTAGCCCTTCTTTCTTATCCTGCACGGTGTCCTTGACCATGTAGAAGCCAATATGAAACCCATAAGGTATGAAGGCCCGCTTCTTGTCCTTTACTAAAGTGGCGTTATAGCCTTGCAAAATGGTCTGATAATAAATTTACCCTAACACTAGTCGATATGGGACATATATAGGTAACAGATGGGGTGCCCCTGTGGTGCTGAAAACCTTGATGTAGGTCTCGTGCTCATCTAGATACCAGTGACCTTCTTTCGATACAACCTTTTTTGCTTCATGCGAAAGCCTTGGGCACTCTTTCTTGAACAACAAGGAATAAATGCGTGCAATAAACTGGTCACAGATAAGAGAAAAGGATTTATTTTACCTGTTTTCCCATAAGATGCCGAAATATACATGAACCAGGAGCTTTGAGAAGTGCCAATTTAAGTTCATTCCAGAAAAACCGTTCCTGGCATAGATGACGTCTAGCAGATACGAGGCCATGTAGAAGGAAAAGGGTCTCTCCCTCTTTCGACGTCTGGGATTGTCGTATGCAAGTGCTTAGCTGTTTGGAGATGATGGCACCCCAATTGAAGCTCATGCCTGAAATGGATACCATATAAGATAGAGGCATCCAAGCCTCTGAAAACCGGGATCAATATTTCTCCCCATGCAATCTGTAGAGGAGAGGCATCAAGTATATATACGACTCCCTCAGGTTAGCCATTGTGTACTAGTCGGAGGTCTGGTTGGTGAACTTTTTATCTTCTCTCCACCAAGACACCATAATCTTGCTGGTGTCATGCTTCTTATAGAAACTCAAAACAAAATTAGTGTTTAAACGTTCCTCTGGTTCCCTGAGTTTGTAGTAACTTTGAACTTCTACTGGGAGGAAAACCCCGACGCATTCGCGATTGTCGTCGTTAATTAAACACCTATGTGTATTGGTGTGATCAATAATCCATTTCAAGATTTCAATGCAGGGAAATAACAGAGTCCTTCTTTCCACCATGTGCATATAGGCCTTGCAGACATTAGAGAGAACTTCATCGTCGAGTCTTCTCGTATCAGGATCGCTGTGCGGGGTATACTCGAGGGGTTCTTCCTTCTTGATTTTATTAAACAATTCTTCCTAGCGAGGGAATACTTTTTTGGCCCCAATGTTTGCCTCTGTGTCTCCAAAGGCTGGGGGATGGATGAAGGCCTTCGTGGTGGCTGTCTTAATGATGGGAATCGGTTTTGGAGCAAATTCCAATTGCCTCGCAACTGCTGGGGAGGAACCTTCTCCCGCCGCTGGTTCTTGCAGCTTTGGCACTCTTGGGGATTTCCTGGTGGTGGGTTTCTTCGGAGGCATTGTTCCTGCAACTAAAAATGGTCCTTTAAACATGCGTATAGAGTAGCGTTGGGTGGAAACATATGAAATGAAGCGTAAAACACCATAAGCTGATACATACCTGTAATGCTTGCTAAAATTGTTGTTTAATACTCACTGAACCTTGGAATCCTTCTCCGGATTGCTAGCATTTCTCCTCTGTGTGCTCTGAACTCCTTGCCACGCATAATAGGTTCATACACAATGACTCAAAAGAATATAATGGGAGAGATCCTATCAGTCGTATCAATCAATTAATACGAGTAATGAATGCAATTAAAAATAGGCTTAAATGCGTCGTACCTAACATAACATTTTAAATGCATCGTACCTAACATAGCTTACGGCTAAAACATCTCATCACGTCGTGTCTCTCCAGTGGACAGATCGAGGATTGATGATATCCTTGTGTATTTTTCCGTTGGTGCCCTCCTAAGACAACCTCTGGTGCCAAAAGGTATTGGGGATCAGTGATCAGGGATAGTTTGAGTGCATAGTTTCTTTTTGGGTTATCACCTTCGTAAATCTCCGACACCAAAAACATTTCAAGAGTCGACGATCAGAGATACCACTCTTTTACTTGCGCGACACTTACTCTTCTCGTTTTTCTGCCGATGACGAATGGATTGGTCTTCGGAGATATATTTAGTGAAGCTTATTCATGAAGACGAGAGACCTCCTTCTGCCAACGCCGGTGAAATTCGATGCTCGGATATTTTGGTTTTCTCAAGTGATTTTCGTCACTTTTAATCTTTCCGGATGCCGAATTTCCTAAGCACGTTGGGGAAAACTTTAGACTATTGATTCCTTAAGTAAATGTTATTCCCTTTTTAAATTTCAGACGATTTTCACATGTTCAAGAAGACTTTAAACGACTCAACACGAAAACATAAATGATAAGCACATGCAGCAGTTTCATACTGAAGTGCAATCAGACAATGCGAAAGATGAAGTGGTACCCAAAAAGTAAAAATTTGACATAGACCTTTTTAGGGTGTGTTGAGTGCTCAACAAATGGCGATTCACTGGGCGAAAGAAGAATATTTTTTCCTTCTCCAAAGCTTGGCTGATATGGAATCTGATGGAGAACCTTGATTGGTTTGACAATCAAAACCTGTTTAACTTTTCATTTGAAGTTCTCCGGTTAATGCTTCTGGGTCTTCTCGTGGGGTTTTAAACCTTTTCCCTTTCATTTCCTTTGACCCTGAATCATGCCTCCTTTTTATGAAAGTTTAGCAAATGACTCATCGGCATGAAGCCTTCAGTTACCTTTACTCACTTGCTTCGGTGTCGCTCCACTGTTAGCGAGCGTCCATTGCCCCGGTGGAGTTACCCTGACATCACAGACCTTGCTCCATTGCCAGCGAGCTTCCATAGCCTCTAAAAAGATATCTACATACCCTCTCCAACTTTTTACTCTTTTGATAATACCAATTTTATTTCAGCATGACACCCTAAGCGAGCGAGAGAGGATGATGTTTGTTTATTTCACAAGGTGAGATGATCAAGGTGGATCCTTTGCTAACTTTGTTTTCTGGGTTCATGTCATCCTTTCCAACTTTCCTTCTTTTCCTTAAGCTCTTACCAAACCACCAAGCATACACTTCTGACATTTCTCTGGAGTTCTTCATTTGGTGAGGTTTAGATAGAGGACTCCTTAGAGCGACCGCAAATCCTCCTATGTTTCTTGTGTTTGTAAGTGAGCGATAGGTTAGGAACATAGCTCACTATGTTGCATGTTTTGAGATCAACCACTGTCTTTCTAAACAAAACTTTCAAAATCACAGAAATCCAGGTAGCAAAAAGAAAATAACAAACAATGCATTTCGTAATCACAGAAGATACTCAACAAAGAACATAAAGTACACACATTTTTTTTTTTATAAATTTCTTATTGGAAATATTGTTTTAGGGCCTGGCCATTCACTAGAAGGGCATCAATTTCCCCCCTTAGATTCTGCAATCGATACGTGCCTGCCCCAATTTTTTCAGCCACTTGGAAAGGTCCAAACCACATATTTTGAAACTTAGAATGCTTCCCTCTCGGTTCATTTTCTCTATCCCACTTTAGGACTAGGTCTCCTACTTCGAAGTTCTTCTCTTTAGCCTTATGCTTATCAAACCATATTTTCACTATTTGTTGGTGAGCTAGGAAGTTTGAGTTAGCATTTTCTCCTTCTTCCTCCAGCATGAGAAAAGTGTTGATTCTTCGTTGTATGGTCGATGAAGGCTCCTCGCTGGAATCTTGGGCTAGTTGAAGAGATGGAGGATAGAGCCCATTTGGGAGGATGGCTTCTTGCCCGTAGACCAAAAAGTATGGGGAATTTCCTAAAGCTTCTTTGGGTGTGACTCTGTTGGCCCACAATGCGTTATGGAGTAGATTATGCCAATTCCTTTGGTTATCTGCAACCGTCTTTTTTAATATCCTCTTTAAGTTCTTGTTAGTTGATTCTGCCACACCGTTTCCCCGTGGATAATAATTTGCCGAATACCTAATTATGATTCCTTTGTCCAGAGAAAACTCTGTCAAAAGGGTGGAAGAAAAATAATCTGTGTTATCAGAGACCAGGACAAAAGGGACACCAAACCTTGTGATTAGCTGTTGTTCTATAAATTGGATTATTACCTTCTCGTTTACTTGAGTCAGAGGAACAACCTCTGCCCATTTTGTGAAATAATCGGTTGAAGTAAGAATGTACTTGTGCTGTTTTGAAGAGTTGGGTGTAATTTCTCCTATGATATCCAACCCCCATTTCTCAAAAGGCCTAGAGACAGTCACAGGTTGGAGTGGGACTGCTGCTCTCTTCTCCCTCCCAACGCTCATTTGACAAGTTTTACAGTTTCTAGCGTAAGAATGAGCGTCCTTGAACAAGGTGGGCCAATAATAGCCGACTCTTAGAACCTTATGAGCGGTGGTGTTTCCTATGAAATGTCCCTCGACAAGGCCATCATGGAGATCCTTCAACATTTTGTCTACGTCTTCATGTCCGAGGCATCTTAATAGTACTCCATCATAATTGATCCGGAAGAGTACCAAATTTATAAGGCGATATTGTGCAGATTTTAACCTGAGGGCTCTCCTTTCCCTAGGGTTGAGGTTTTCTGGATAGGTCCCGTGGTGTAGGAGATAAGATAAATCCTTATACCAAGACTCTTGTCCTGGGGATATGTATGATACTTCTCCACACTATAGTACCATTTCGTTCTCCCATCCAGAATATTCATTGACTTGGTCTTGGGCTTCGGCTGCAAGCTTGCATAACCCTTGTCCTTTTACTAGTTTGGCATGTTTTATATCTAGATCAAATTCATGGACTACTGCCATCCAATTCCCTCTTCTTTCCCCCATTTCTTGCTGGGTAAGCAAGGATCGGACTGCAGGGTGCAACACAATCACTTTAGTGTGGTTCTTGAGGATGTAAGACCTGAAATGTTTTACTACCTTATATACTGCATAGACCTGTTTGTCTATAGCAGGATAATTGAGATCAACTCCTTGAAGATTAGTACTCATTAATGACACTGGGGCCTCATTGTTGTCATCATCCTTCTAAGTCAAAATTGCAACTAACGATTGGTCGAGGCGAAAGTATAGAGGAAGAAGACTCTATTGAAATTGGGAGTTCGCAACACCGGGGCCCGGGATATAACAACTTTGATATTACTGAAAGCACCTTTTCGCTCATCATCCCACTTAAATTCGACATCCTTGTGAATCATCTTTTGTGAGGGTTTGATGATTTTCACGAAATCCGGAGTGAATTTCCTCACAAAATTGATTTGCCCGAAAAAGGACTGCATAACTTTCTTGTTATGGGGCAAGTGGAGTTCAGCTATGGCCTTAATCCTTTCTGGGTCTATGTGAATTCCTGCTTGAGATATAATGTGACCTAACAACTTACCTTCCTTGACACTGAAGATATTTTTCTTAGGGTTTAAGGATATACCGTATTTCCTACACCTTTCAAAAATCTGAGTTAAGTGTTGGATGTGCTCTTCTCTATTCTTTGAATACACTGTTACATCCTCTAGATACACTACCACACATTTATTGATTAGTCCCTGGAAATTTACATCCATGGTCCTTTGGAAGGTCGCTCCTGTGTTAATTAACCCGAAAGGCATTCGTTTATAAGTGAAGGTTCTCCAATTGGTTCGGAAGGTGGTTTTTAAACGGTCTTCCTCCAAAACCAGAACTTGGTTGTAACCTAAGAAACCGTATAGTAGAGAGAAAATCTCCATGCCAGACACGGTCTACATGAGTTGTTCCATTGGTGGGATTGGGTAATTGTCCTTTTCTGAAGCTTTGTTGAGGTTCCTAAAATCTATGCATAGGTGGATCTCTCCTGACTTTTTCCTCACCGAGACAAGATTTGCTACCCATGCAGAATTCCTAACCTGGAAAATGATCTTTTCATCTAATTTTTTTTTTAATTCCTGATACATGAGAGGTTCCAGGGATGGGTGATACTTTCAGAGATTTTGTTGGAAATGTTTCACTTCAGGTTTTAACAGGATAGTGTGTTGAATGATGCAGATATCATACGTTTTCAGATCTCGATAGGACCATGCAAAGACATCTTGGTATTGTCTGAACAATTTGAGATAAGATTTCCTTTCCTCTTTGGATATAGTCTTGTCGAGATTCACATTCTTTGGGTTTTCTAAGGTTTTGAGATTTATAATTTCATGCAGGGGACAAGAGATATGTTGCGTTTTTAGGCCCCTTAAATAGCTCTTTTAGATCAAACAAATTTTCTAGATTAGCTATACCTTTCAGGATTGTGTGAGACTTTGATTTATCAATAGGTTGTCCTGTCCTAGGATTGGTCTCTGTTGATTTCTCTTGGAATACTTCATCATCAATAGCCAAATATTTGAAATTGTCTTTGTTAGTTAGAAAGTTTATGATCTGTTCATCTCCTTCAAAGACTTTCCAATTATAAATGTTATTAGGCACCGACAGTTTGTAGAGAAGCTCCACAGTGAATCAGGAGGCTTCATAATCTTCTAGAGGTGACAACCTGGAAGCAGTTGTGGCCAAGGAGTTAGCAAGAATATTCTTTGCTCTGGGGATCGCTGTAATATTGAAGGCTTTAAAATTATCCATTAACCTATGCACCTCCTATTGATAGTTCTTTAGGTGAGGAGAATTGAAATGTATAATATTCCTTACTTGTCTAATGATATTTTCAGAATCCCTGAAAACCTTCTATTCTTTGATATTCAAGTCTATAGATTTCTTTAATCCTTGTACTAGAGCTTCATATTCGACAGTGTTGTTTGTACATTCAAATTTTAGCCTACAAGATAGGAAATGACGTTTACCTTTAGGATCAATGAGGATGCACCCTGATCCTGACCCTTCTTGCGATTTAGATCCATGAAAGTACAAAGTCCAAATTGGTGGATGACAATCACTCTTTTCCTTTTCCTTATTAATTTTTTGCTCTCCTATCTTTTGTTTTGTAATCTCTGGCACAGGGTTCAGACAGAAGAGTGTGTCTTTTTTCGGTATCGATGACTTTTCTTGAAAAATCATTTCAGATTTTTGAGTGAGAGGGACATCGGACAAGAGAGGAAAAAAGTTTCTGAAGTGGGAATCGCAGGAATAATTGCCCAACACGGGGAAATCTGTGGATTAGGGTTCGTTCGGGATTTCTAGGTCGATGACTGTATGTTTCAGATATTTCTCCCTATCGATTCTGATAATGTTCTTGTATCCTTTCAGTGGTAGCCAAAGGTGTGCCCAATCTATACTGAAGTATCTGTTTAACTTTTGAGACCAATCTCGACTTAGTAATAACCAATAGGCCTTTGGAATATCTACCACAATGATGTCAATCACTTGCACAAACTTGGGGTGTGTCGCTATTCTGATCATTACATATTTGAGTTCTCCCATGACCTTGACCTAGGTTTTGTCTAGTTGTATGACACGTTTATCACTCTTGAGAGGAACAACATTTAACTTTTTTCAAATAGACAAGGGCATAACGTTGGAAGATGCCCCAGAATCTACCAAACAATTGTGAAGGTTTCTATTGAAGACTTGAAACGTTAAGAGGAGCAGTGGGACAAAAGGTTTTTCCTTCCTATCTTCAGAGCAAGTGTTCACAGTTGGTTTTCTCACCATATCTATGGGGGATAGACTTCTTTCCTGACCATCACTTGTCGTCAGATTTCTATTGAGTTAAAAACTTGTAACAAAAAGTCCTTCTGCTGAGGAATCTTGCATATGTCCATAACTGATATATTAGCCTTTAACTTCTTCAAATCTTCGACCATGTTGTAATCCAGTTTGGGCAATTCTCGGGTATGGATGCTTATAAGTTTTTTACCAAGAGCGAAAGGTGTTTTTGGGTGATCGAGAGTTGCCTTACTTCTCGAGGTCTGGGTGGTAGCGGTATCTTTTGAGCTAGGCAGACCCTTACTGCATGTCTGCATCACTGAGACTTCCACGGGTTGTTCTTGAGACTCAAATAGGTCATCGGAATACATGATCAGGTCGGGATCCCATATCGCATGGCTATATCTTATGGTGGATCAATCTCTTCCTGGTCAACAATATTCATAGCTGAACTGCTTGGCTGTTCGGTCACATAGACTTCGTCTAGAAACCGATTGGCCATCAAATTCATGGCATGCACCCATTGAGGGCAATCTCTTTTGGAGTCATTTTCCTAGTGATATGTACAGAAAGAGTCAGATGCAACATTCCCTAGATCTATATTTAATTTAGCTGGGGGAGGGAGGTTCAATTTCCTTGAACAGTGGGTTTCTTTTAAAGAAAGGTTTATAGGGCCTTTGGCACTGGTTTCCCTCCCTTGCATTCCTCTTCATGTCTATGATATCGTTTGACAATTTCTTAACCATACATTGTAGGTCTTCTATGTCTCCATTACCCTTGTTGGGAGTCTATTCTGATTGCTTGCTCGACGACCTAGTCAAAAGGAGCCTCCTTGTGGGAGGAAGTTGAACTTCTTTCTTGACCAGAGAGGCTTGACCTTCTTTACATAATTTCATCTGGAATTATATCATTTTGGCTTCTTCAAAATTTTCAGCCAGGGTTCTCTTGGCGACCCTTTTTACAAACATAGAAATAGAAGCCGGGAGCGTTTTAGCATAAACCTCGATTTGCAACTCCTGAGTTGGTCTTGTCACGGGCTGGAATTTGTTTAAGATGGTCGTGAATATTTGATTGAAATCTTTGACCCTTTATTTCGGACTCATGGTGGCCGTGAACAACTCAACCATCAGAGCTCCCGTAGTAGTTTCCTCCACAAATTTATCTAGAAAGTCCTTTTGGAACTTCGTCCAGTTGGTTATAGATCCTACTGGGAGATTAAAATACCATGTGGAAGTTGAATTTTCAAACGTATAGGGGAAAATTTTGCATACTACGTCTTCATGTTGGACGTTCATAATACTGATTGCTAATATAAATTTCTTGATATGACCCTCAAGCAATCTAGAGGTTTCGGGATCGAAATTAGGAAGCAATTTCTCTGGGTGACAAGGAAGATTATGAATTGGTCCTGGGAGGGCCAAAGCGTCTTTGGCTAACTAGGGTTGATTGTTCAAAGGTGGGTTCTCCCTTTCATCATTATGGTCATTGTTTCCTTCCATATATTCAGGCTCTGAGTTAAACTCTTCCTCTTCCGAAAAATCGTCTGGCTCAGAGATGTCTCTGGCTGGTGTCTCGGGTATCAAATCAAGAGGTTCTTGGAATTCGGTGATTGTGAAATATATTAAGTCTTCTACTGAGTGTACGAAAAACTCATTGGGAGTACTAACCACTGGTCTGCTTTGTTGTTTTCTTCGAGGGAGTATGGGAGCTAGAGACAATGCACTGATCTACCGAGCATAGGCTATTGTAATTCTTGTGAATTGATTTACTTCCTCGTGAGGAAGAGCGTAAGGTATTTCAGGGTGAAAAGGTTATTCCTCAACCTGGGGTGAGTTGCTCGTTCCAAGAGTACTTAGCGTGTGTAGGATGTCTATGGAATGACTGGCCATGCATGTGGGCCGTTACGAATCTGTAGGCTGTTTGAAATGCTATATAAAATACATATTCAACCATTCATTCTCAACCCTCCTTCTAGCGCCAATTCTGTTGATGGGTCCTAAATCCCTGATTCAACAGTAGGAACCAAACCCGCCACAGAGGCCCAATTAGACTCTGCAACGTTTAATGGTGGAATGGTTCTCCAGATCTTGCGATCCGACCAATTTATCGATGGACTTTATGTTTTCTTGTGAAGGCTCTTCCTTCATTTTAGATTATCTCTTTTTGTATTTTCTCTTGGGTGAGACCGATATGAGATGGAAGCCAACATAAACCAACTTGGTGACAAATAAGATTAAATTCTAATTACTGGGGAAGAGGCTGAACTTGGGATAACCCGCTTCTCAAGCATGCAAACAATGATTCTATACCATAGGCCTAGTACTAATACATTAACCTCGTGATCATCCAATTATTGTCTGAGAAACTAATTATCAGAAAGAAAACACATATGCAAATAAGATAATGGCAAGCAAAATAATTCATCTACCATAATCATTCATCACATGTTAACACAACGATGTGTCTTCATCATTTAAAGTAAAGAACAAAAAAATATTGCACAAGATAACTTGAAAATAGATTAAATATCTCTTACTCATTACAACATCATTCATGAAACGAGATGGGAAATAGTTCTTCTCCACGTCCAATCACATGAATTTGATGAAAATGACTTGTCTCTGGTCCAGAAGGACTTCTCAATTCATAGCAGCTTCAAAATAATTCTTAACAACCAAAAAGCAAGAGTTCTTATAGAAACCATCGACCCTTAACTAATTGGTCGATGTCTTTATTTATAATGTAAAGTTTAACTGAAATTAATGGCTAAGTGCAGTTTAAGAAAAACAAAATTCGCCACGTGGCATCCTATACTAACAGTTTCTTTAATAATCAGCCCAAGATATCTCTTGAAAAGGGTGATTTCTCTCGTACACAGACCAATTGATAAACAACTCTTCACAAGTTTGGGCCCATAGAAATTTGTGCTATTCCATCAGAGCCGCATGTATTCCTCTGATGTTCATTGCATGCGTCCAGTACTTCACTAGACTGGAGTTCAACTGCTGTAGCACGGTTCGAGCTCTGATTAGATGCTCTGCAAATCGTTGCACTTGCGCTGGCCTTGCGTCGGTCATCTTTGCAAGCTCTTCGTTCCATACCAAATCTTATTTGGCATGCAACTCTACTACGTCGCTTAGGTCGACGAAGTTGTCGGGGTTTCCGAACGCAAGAAGTCTGATATCCTTCATTACTTTATTAATTTTATCCCAATGCTTCTTGCATCTGATCCACTACTCTTGGATTTCTCGGTGTGGGTCCTGGGACATCTTAGCCCAGTACTCAGATGATTGCTTCATGTGATTAAGACTACTTTTGCGTACCATCCGAATGCCATGTTCTTCTTTGTCTTGGCCCTACTGGACTGCATCAATGTACTCAAGTCTTTCTACTTCTTGCTGCACCCTTTCATACCATCGCTCCATATCCTTGCATGTTGCGAGTGCCATGAGAGTGTCCTCCTGGAACTCAGCTATTGTTGTGGTTAAAAGGTGTCTTTCTTTCTTGAACTTGTTGTAAACTTCTTCCAACTCACCTTTCAGGTACACTGTTGAAACAATTTTCAAAATTTTTATCCCTAAGACCCAAACTTTCCTTTTTCAGGTTTCAACTTTTCGTAAAGCACAAGCTTCGTTATCCTTCCCAAGCAATCGGTAACGATCTCTCGAAAAAATTTATTCTTTAAATAATAAAAGGCAAAAAACCTAAAATTTTATAAGAATCCTGACACATTTTCTATAAAGTTATTTTAATCTTGATAAGCTTTAAACCTAATGGAGTTAAGATTAACTTTAAAAAGTTTTCAGGATTCGGGGTTTGCTGAGAACATATATTTCAATACATATTGAATCACAAAATCCTGATCCCCGATTTCCTGAAAGAATGAGAGTTAGTTCAAATTCTAATTAATTAATTCACTAACACAAAAAGTTAAAGCTTAATTTAATCATATCACGATTTTGGGATTCGGGTTTTAGCGATAACATATCTCTTGTCAACACGATCCCCGAAATCCTGAAACATGAAATCATAACCCATAATTTGTGTTAAACTGAATTAATCCTGTTTTGTCCTTAATCCTGGTTAATTAAGTCCTAAGTTAATCATATCGCGATTTCGGAAATCGGGATTCATCGATGACATACTTCCTATCAACACGATCCCCGAAATACCGAAACGCTTAATACCGATCAATTATTTTGCTAAAACGAATTTAAGTCCTAATTAATCTTGTCACGATTTTGCGATTTCAGAAGTTGAGATTCAGTGATAACATACCTCTTGTCAACTTGATCCCCGAAATCCTGAAACACGAAATCTTGACTCTTAATCTGTGATTAGTACAAATTAACTCTGTTTTGAAAGCATGATTAATGACAATCAATCTTTTTAGGTTTTGTTCACGTTTCGGTTTCCGATTGAATGAAATGTTCCAATTTTTGAATTCAAAAGTGCCAAAATGTGGCCACTTAAATAAAGAATAACTGGTGATGTGTGACACTAATGCGTATCTCAGTAAATATCTACTGAATTCTTGTCAGCTGCGTCATTCCCTTCATCGTTAAATGAATTAAAAGAGAGTTTGAAGGTCTGTGTTTCGCAACATTTTCTGTTTCAAACTATCAAGCGCAAGACGCATTCAACCGAGCTCATACACTCCTTTTCTGTGACAGGTTTTCCATCTAACTTAGAGTCATGGCACCAAAAAAGGCACTGAAGAAGAGTGAAGATACACAGGAAGGAGATATCATATCTGACACTACGCCACACGCTATCGATTCCATTAAATCTTGGACACAAATCTCTGAACTCCTGGAATTCGAATTCAAGAATTCTCATACTAATTTTGATAATCACTTTCAGGATATAGTAGAATCAGAGCTTCATAATATCGCGGCGCGCCCTCGGCTTTTGGCGTATAACGATATGATCAGTTGGGCACTGGAAAAGGTTGATATTCCGACGAGGAGCATCTTAAATGATCATGGGGTCATTGTCGGCTCGTTCAGGCCAGAACATATACAAGTAATGTATAAGCTCTCACAGAATCCTAAGTACACTTTTAATGCCGAGTTTTTAGCTGAATTTCAAAGAAAAGAGTATACTGAGGCAGACCGAACTTATCCTGATTTAATTAGAGATTGGTCGAGATGTCCATCAAATTTTAGGGCCGATACCCATGGAGTTTATGCCACGACATCTTTGAATGAGTACATGGTCTATGTAGCTATTATGCTGTGTAGACTGTTCGGGAGAAAGGATCCCTGCCATTTTCATGCAGATTGGGTGCCCTTTTTAGAAGAAGCTTCAGAAGGATTCACTTTCAACTGGAGTAAAATTCTATCTGATAACCTAGCTCAAGAAGTTTCAAACTACAAATTTGCGAAATCTAAAGGTCAACCAATGACATTTTATATGTCAACATACATTATGGACGCAGTTTGCTTTATGACTCCTTTTCCCTTGATGAATTGGATTTGGAACATAACTTGCCCCGAGCCGATTCATGAATATCATTCTACACTTTGGGAAGAAAATTCTAAGAATGCATTTTATGAAATTTGCCATTTCGTAATTATTCCAATGCATAAAATGTTTCATGGCTGTGAACCCCCTTGCATTTCCGAGTCAGTCTCAGGAAATATCAAAGCAATAGATGACTGGTTTGTTGATGAAAAATTCTCTTATATTAGGGTTTATGGATGCTCAATCCCCCCTCATGCACTTCCGAAATTCCTCCCAGACAGATTGGTATTGAGGGAGGTAGCACATCAAATAGTGAAAGGTGGTATTGGAATAGAGCTAAAAGTGGCTCAAAAGAAATCCTGGCCAACCTTCCCTGTGTATGTCGGGAAATTTTCATTACTAAACCTCAGCCATTCCAAAGTAGAGGCTGAAGCATTAGAAGAAATAAAACTGGTGAATATTGTGCACAGAAAGCATGACCCTTATCAATTAGTAAGCAAACATTTGATGCACTGTAATTGAAAGGTTATGAGCATGAAACATCTGTTTATGATGATATTTTCAAGGAGGTCAAAACCTATGAAGAAGTATTGAACAGGGTACAGGCCATGTCACCTGACTCACAGGTTGGTTTCATGTCATTTCAGAGTCACATATGAAGTTGTTTACCAAAGAGTTTGCAGGGTGAATCTACGACCCCTCCTCCAGAGTAGGAAGGACCTCCCCCAGGCTTTGAAACAAATGTACAGGATAAAGTAAATACATAAGGAAAAATGAAGGAAGGTGATATGCCTTCACAGGAAACATGAGTTCCTCAGACAAAAGAATCAGGGGTAGGGAAAGGAAAGGAGTTGGAAACACCTTCAGAAATCTCTGATAGTTTTCCGAAAAAGGTAGGAGGAACAACATCGACAGAACTTGGAAGTCCCATTACTTCCTTGACTCCATTGTAGTCTACTTATGGAAACCCCCACGAGGGAGCTCTGTATGTTAGTGATCTTGAGCCTATTTCTAGAGATGAGATTCCTTCATCCGATTATTTCTTCAGTAAAAAGAGAAAGGTAATCCTTAAACAGGAAATTCATCGAAGAGGAGATATGATGGTTAAAAAACATAGGGTCATTATAGATGGACAAAAACTTAAAGAGGGAGAATTCACTACAGAGATAGCAGGCACGATGGGAGCTTTAGCATCGGCGAATATATACTTTGTGGGCAATTTGACAACTATGTTGGAACATAAAGACCAAATGATAGCTCAGCTACAGGGTCAATTGAAAGAGACCAAAATAAATATTAGTTGGGGAATAAAAAAGGGTCTAGAACAATCTAGATTAAATGATATTCAAGAGATTCAGAAAGTGAAAGCAAGCTTAGAGGAAGCAAATAAGAAAGTACAGGTCACTCAGGCATAGGTCCTAAAGCAAGAAGAAACAAATAAACAATTACAAGATAAGATTAGCTCCATTTCAAATCAAGTGGTAGAGCTTGAAATTTTCCAGGCCCAGGTATTGGGAATACATTTGAAGATAGAAGAGGAACAATAGGGAGTGTTTTTAAATCTGGAAGTCATCCAAAATTACTTTCAGGAAACAAATAAATCCTTGGAGAATATTCTCCAGAAAGAAAGAGAAGTGAAGGCAGCCAAAATGACTTTCCAAAAAGCAGTGGCTTTGTCAACAAAAGAGGATCTCAGGGAGGCTAAAAAACTATCTGTTTCAGAACAGATAAAAGGTGATGTGATACTTAAGGTATGGGAGTCAGACATCATAGAAAATAAAAGAATAACTAGAGAAGTTAATGATAATTGTCAAGGAATTTTTGATCTTTTAGAAAAAACTTCATTGAACATTGGAAAAAACAATTATTCAGGGTTATTAGGAGAAATTAACATTGTCAAGCACCAGCTAAGATTCAAGGAAGATCTGGAGGAAATGCAGGTGGAGATCCCAAAAATAAAGGTAATCATTGTTACCGAAATCGACAAATGGATAATGATGCCGAACTTAAAGTTGAAAACTATTAAGTTCACAAGGAAGATAATTGAAGATCGTCTGCCCGAACTACAGAAAAAGTTCTTCATATTTGAGGCAAAAGATATACCAGAAGCTCCCAGAGTTTTGGAGAAGTTTTTGGGAAAATGTATTCGCTGTCTTGAAGCGGAAGGAGGAAGTTCATCAATGCAGACATGAGATACTCTTTTGAAGATTTTCGTCATTAGAATAATAAAGCAGTTAGAATAAAAATGTAAACGGTTTGACATTGTTCATTCATGTAACCGTAGTCTTAGGAAGTTGGTTAATCACCAACAGGAAAAATATTTGGTGATCATGTATAAATATATTTTCACAAGATTGAGAAAGGGCTTTTTGGTTTTTGAGAGAGCCGATTGTAAAAAAAAAATTTCCAATCCATTGTGATATAAATAATGCAGACAAGATTATGAATTCTGTCAACTTGAAGCTATGTGTTCTTTAACCCTATTTACAATTTTTATGTTTCTTTTTCAATGTCCTTCTAATGAATGATCAACTATAAGTTTATTTCATACATCTTTTGTAGTTTGAATTGATTTGGTTATCAAATTATTTACAACTTTTCCTCTGAAATTGCTATCAGTAATTTTAAGACTTGTAGATCATTTGAATGATTATATTTAACACTTCATTAGAAATCACGTTTTCCTCTTTACTTCTTGTTACAATATGAGATTCTTTCGTGATTAAAGCCTCATATTTTTTCAGCAGTATTTCTTTGTTATTTTACTATTCTCAAAATTGTTTCAAGTCCAGGAAACGGCCTCAACTGTTATTATATTATTATTTTGAATTCCAAAACTATTTTTCCTATTTTCATCCCTTAAAAACTGGAGCAACAATTTATCAAAAACTTTTAAAATTTTAATTAAAACTTGATTTTCCATGACTGTCCCAAATATTAGACAGCCCAACGTAGAACCTGGCCTCTAAGATCAAACTAGCATTGCTTTAAACCTGTTTAATACTATTCTACAAACAACAACTAACCGGGTTGAATTAGAATGTTCATGGGCAGCTATTGAGAGAGATATCAGCATCCAAGAACAACGGGAAGCTAGACAGAGGCAGTTGAGAAACCAACTCTGATTTACCCTTCTTTTTGATTCTTACCCTTTTAAATACCTTTACCTTTATGGATGCCTTGATGGTATACTTTAGAGCCTTAAAGTATAAACTCAGGAACAACATCTTTTTGGCTCCGTTGCCGCGGAACGAAGAAACAAAATTTTTCCCTGGGAAGAACGACATTGACACTTTCTTTCTTTGATAGTGAACAAAGATAGAAAACCTTCTAAGGCTACCTTTATTTTGCACTTGGTGACTCCAAGATAAGTAAACTAGATATTAGCCGAAAGAACACTAGAAAGAACTTGGACGACAAGTAGACCTCGCCAGTCTCTGATCCGAAAAAGATTTTAAAATCTCGAAGATCCCTTAGACAATTCATTTCACCCATACATACTATTTGTCAGCCTCATTTTGCGTAGTTGAATGTTTCGGAAACACTTGAGAGATTTGTCTCGCTTCCCCTCTCATACGATACCTTCTCTTTTCCCGAGGTATTTTCCCCAGTTTTCTGCGAACCTTCTCCTCATGCATTCCGAGCTTCAGCCTCAAATCTACCAATGGCTGCACATGGAGGTGCTGGAGCTGGGGGTGGTGCACCAGGAGGACCAACAGGTGGCCAAGTTTCGATTCCTGGAATCTTTGCTAAAGTAGATGCTAGATATGCCCCCCTTGTCCTCTCAGTTCCCCTACACGATCTTTCTGAAAACTATATGAAAAGCCTTCTCAAATTTACAGGGGAAGGAGATTTAACCGCTCAAGAACACATAAATTTCTTTGACCAATTTGATGACATCCTCGGAATCAAACATGAAGATGTCTATTCTAGACTCCTCGTTCAGAATTTCAAAGGACAGGTGAGGACCTGGTTCCGAGCCTTAGTAGCCGGATCTTTAAGATCTTACGAAGAACTTGAAAATGATTTTATTAGACAATGGGGTGAGAGGAAGGACCACCTCTATTACTTAACTGAATTTGGAGTCCTTAGAAAGAAAAACTCAGAATCTATTCTTGAGTTCACACAAAGGTTTAACAAGTTGTATAATAAAATCTCGGTTGAGGTCAAACCTTCACAACCCGCAACAAAGGTGACTTTTGCTGGCGCCTTTGATCTCGATTTCACCTTATTATTGAGAGAAAGGAGATCAACAGATCTCACAAAAATGCAATATGATTCTCTCGAGATTGAATCGAACATGATGGCATCAGGGAAATTAAAAGCAAAAATAGAAACTGGGAACAAAGAAAATAGGAAATTCAAAGAGCAAGGTGGACGCTCAGGATCAGGGAAATCCTTAGGAGATAAAATAGATGAGATGGCTAGGGTAATTAGAGAACTTTCAAATAAGATCTCAAAAATGGAACTAGAGAAATCGAAAAGGGACAATTTTCCCAGGAAGGATTTTAGAAGGAATCCTGATCCTCAGACCCCACAAAAAACAATTAAAAATGAGGATAAAAAAATCCCAACCCCCTTCAAAAGTGAAAACTTCATTGGAGAGGAAGATCTAGAAGATTTTGATGAGGATATTAATAGTCTTGGCGACGATAATAAATCACCTTATTTATCGAGACAAGATTACGAAAAATCCTTAAATAAAGAAATTACATCGGAAGGCAATGTTAGCAACGATACATCTGAAGATTTGGCCTATCAGGGTATTGCAGATGATATTATAGCCGAATTATAGGAGAAATATAATTTAATACCTAGGAACAAGAATCTTCCAATTGCTCCAACAAAAAATATCTTGCCTAGAGGCGAAACTGATGAAGTAGCTCCAAAGGTTGCTGAGAAAAAAACTGAAAAAACCCAAACCGCTGACACACAACCTGTCAAGTAAAAGTCAGTAGGAACACCTGCTGAGAAAACATAGGATCCTATGACTGAAACCAAGTCCGCACCACAAAGAAAAGATGAAAAGAAAGGAATGGAGGCCTCAAACATAGAAAGCGACAAGACCCTGGGAAATTTTAATTTGGAAAATGAAATAAATAAAATCAAAATCCCTATCCCACTTGTTGAACTGGATAAAAATCCCATATACAGAAAACGAATTGCCAAAATGATTAGCTTTTCAGAAGACGAAAGCCAGGCTGATGTCATCAACTTAGAAGATGACAAGACAAACATAGTTTTTGGTCTGCATTTCGAAGGTGCGAGAGACACTGTAGCCCCCTTTTATATCACGTTGACCTTGTTCAACCACTTGCTTCATAACTGCATGCTAGATTCTGGAGCATCTCACAATGTGATGCCAAAATCCATTATGGAGAAACTAGGTCCCGAAATCACCAAGCCATATGGAGACTTATATTCATTTGATTCAAGAAAGGTCAAATGCATAGGCATGATTAAAGACCTGGTGGTAGGTCTGGCACAAATACCTGCAAAAAGAATTCTTATGGACGTAGTGGTCGCTGATATCCCTCCTAAATATGGTATGCTGTTATCTAGGTCATGGGGTGCTAAGCTTGGAGGATCTCTCCAACTTGACATGACATATGCTATGATTCCAGTTTTTGGAGGACAATACATGCGTCTTTACAAAGAAACTAGGTTAGCATTCATGATAGGTGATCCACATAACCCAAATAACCATCCTGTATATATTGCCGATCAAGATTTAGGAAATTGTATATTATTTATTGATGATGATTTTGAAGTAGATATAGACAAAAGTTGTACAGAAGAAAAAACTGAAAAAGAAAAAATTAAAAAAAATGTATATAGCACTGGTGTATGGAAGATGTATTTTGACGGTGCTTCATCTTTCCTTGGAGCTGGAGCTAGGGAACTCCTTGTGGCTCCCGATGATCAATTTGTAATCCCCTTTTCATATAGGCTTCAGTGGAATGTGGACTGCACAAATAACGTATGCGAGTATGAAGCCTTAGTGTTAGGGATAGAAGCTGTCAGGAGAATGAAAATAAAAAACCTTGAAGTCTTTGGTGATGCTGAGCTAATCATTAAACAAGTAAATCGACAGTACCATGCCAAACATCCTAGGTTGAGTTCCTACAGGAATTGCGTCTGGGATCTGATCGAAAATTTCTTCTCCTCTGTCAAAGTTCATTTCATTCCTCGAAATGAAAACCAACAGGCTGATGCGTTAGCCAAGGCAGCCTCTACTTTCACACCTCCTACCGCATTTAAACTAAAATACCACATACAAATGAAGCACCAACCTTCTATACCGAATAACATACAACATTGGAAAGTCTTTGAGGATGATGAAAAACTTCGCAAATTTTTGGAATCTATAGACGAGTTTGCCGAAATGCACACTGACCAGGAAAACCAAAATGACCCCATTTGGATCATGCAGGAAGGAGAGGATTCTCAAGAGTTTCACGATAAAATCACGAATCATCGAATGCTTGTTCTAAAAAATAACCAGATCCCCAAGGGTCTGATTCCCTTGGAAAGATTATTCAATCAAGATGATATCCCTTCAAAATCCACTCTACAACCTCAGCCTGAAGCGGTTGAAGACTGTGACACAGGTACTAAAGAAAATCCTCGGTTGGTTAAGCTATCCAAGTATCTATCCCCTGAAATAAAAAATAAATACGCAGATTTGCTTAGAAAGTACAAAGACATTTTCGCTTGGTCATATGAAGAGCTGAGAACCTATGACACCTCTATGATCGAACATAAGATACCCCTAAAGCCTGGTGTCAAACCCTTTAGACAAAAAATCAGACAAATTAATCCTATTTTATTGCCCGTGATAAAAAAGGAAGTCAAAAAACTCCTGGATGCAAAAATAATTGTACCATTGAGATACTCTGACTGGGTAGCAAACTTGGTCCCAGTTAGAAAGAAAAATGGGGAAATTAAACTGTGTCGATTTCAGAAATCTTAATAAGTCATCCCTCAAAGAAAATTACCCCCTACCCAAAATGGATCACATTTTAGAAAAAGTAGTGGGGGAAAATAGGATGTCGATGATAGATAGGTTTTCAGGGTGCAATCAAATTGCCGTCAACGAACACGATAAATAAAAGACAACCTTTACCACTCCTTGGGGTACATTTATGTATGATAAGATGCCGTTTGGTTTGATGAATGCAGGTGCTACCTTCCAGCGGGCTATGGATATCGCTTTCATTAGTGAACGAGATAAATTTGTGGTTATCTATCTTGATGATCTAACCGTTTTTTCTAAATCTGATGAAGATCATCTGATTCATCTCAAGCAGACGTTTGAGAAATGCCACAAGTTCGGTTTGTCTTTAAATCCCAAAAAATCTCACTTCGCTATGCAAGAAGGTAAACTTTTGGGCCATATCATGTCTCGAGATGGAATTAGAATTGACCCTAAAAGAGTTGAAGCTATAGATACAATAAGTATTCCTAGGAATGTAAAAGAGATTCAGTCATTCTTAGGAAAAATGATTTTTTTGAGAAGATTTATTCCAAATTTTGCTGAAATCGTAAAATTGATCACAGATATGCTGAAGAAAAACAATGAAGTGAAATGGACAACGAAAGCTAAAGCATCATTTGCACGCATCAAGAAAGTTATAAGTGAGGCACTTGTACTAGAAAGCCCTGATTATCTCAAGGATTTTCTTATTTTCTCATTCACCTCCGAATACACACTTGTCATGGTACTCCTTCAGAAGAATGAAGAAGGTTTCGAGAAACAGATAGCCTTTTTTAGCAAAAGTCTTTGAGATGCTGAACTCAGATATAATATAATGGAAAAACAAGCATATGCTATGGTGAAGGCGTTAAAGGATTTCAGAACCTATGTGTTACATTCTAAGGTGATTGCGTATGTACCTACTAGCTCCGTAAAATATATTTTGGTTCAATCTGACAGTGATGGCAAAAGAGGATGGTGGCTTGCCAAGATCCAAGAATTCGACTTGGAGATAAAACCAATGAAATTAGTAAAAGGACAAGGTTTAGCTAAACTCTTAGCTGAATCAAATTTCAGAGCTCTCGGAATAAATGGCTTACAGGGAGGGTAAGAGTGTGTGGACATGAATGAACTTGATGAACCAATAGCTGAAATCAGAATCGAAGAGAAATTTGCTTCATCAAATTGGTACAAAGACATAGTGTCCTACTTGTTGACCTTGAACTGCCCAAATGACTTACCCCCATCTAAAGCCAGAACGCTAAAGCTACATGAGGTCAAGTACTACATATCCAAAAGACGATTATATTGGAAAGACCCACTTGGCTTCCTGTTGGTTTTTTTGGTCAAGTCAGAAACAAAAAAGGTCATAAGCCAATTTCACGAAGGAGTGTGTGGAGGACACCACGCCTGGAGGGAAACAACCTATAAGATCCCGAGGGCAGGGTATTATTGGCCCAATTTTTTTTCCAGAGATCAACGCCAAGGTCCGAGCTTGCAACCCTTGCCAATTATTCTCAGGCAAACATAAACTCCCAGCAATGCCATTGGTTCCGGTCAAAACAGAAGCTCCTTTCCAGCAATGGGGATTAGATTTCATAGGCGAAATTAATCCTCATTCTAGCGCTCATCACAGATGGATGCTGACTGCTACAGATTACTTCACCAAATGGGTGGAAGCTATTCCAACTAGAAGGGCTACCGATTCAATGGTAATTGATTTCTTAGAAGAAAATATTTTGTCTAGATTTGGCTGCCCCCAAAAGATAGTCACAGATAATGCACAGGATTTTAAATCTATGGCTATGGTCAGTTTCTGCCAAAAATATAATATTGTGCTTGGTCATTCCACAACATACTACCCTCATGGAAATGGTCTGGCTGAGTCTTCAAACTGTTGGTTGTGGAGCCTGATTATCTTCCTGATTCAGAGGTCCTTGTTTTCAGCCGTGTTTATACCCCATGAAGTATTTACACCCCAGAAGTATGTACACTCTTCCACGCAGGGGAGTGCAGAGGGGGGGTACCCCCTCTGTGGGGTCCAGGGGGTCTGGGGGCAAGCGGGGGTTCGGGGGCGAAGCCCCCGAAGAAAAAATTGCCTTGTAAAAGTATATTGTAATTTCATTGTAAATCTGGACCGTTCATTATAAGGTCACAGATCTAACGGTAGAGATTATGTTAGGTTTTTTTGCCCTAGAAGGCAACCCTCTTTTATGAGGTAAATGTATTACGGCTATGGATGATGGTGAATATTATATTATGAGAGAGGAGACTGTGAGAGAAAGAAGAGGAAGTTACAGCGGGTTTTGTTTTAGGTTGTATCCCTTCATTTGCTAGATAATAATAAAGGAAGGACCTGGAAATTTCTCTGGTGGACGTAGCCCACACTGGGTGAACCATGTAAATTTGTGTCTCTCTTGTATTGTGTGTCTTTTGTGTTTTGTTTCAGCATTTGTTTTATTTTATTGCTCCACGGTCCTGTTTTTCTAACAATTGGTATCAGAGCGTAAGGTAACTCGTAGGAAAAAGAGGGTTCCTGGTTCGAGTGGGAGCAATGTCGGAAGATGGAAAGTTTAGGGTCGAGAAATTTAACGACCAAAACTACTAGTTATGGAAGATGTAGATGGAAGACTATTTATATCAGAAGGATCTATTCCTACCATTGAG